>PVIC010021470.1:0-28518 GCA_004025085.1 Thryonomys swinderianus
CCAAAATACAGTTAGGTAGAAGCAGTAAGTTCCAGTGTTCTATAGCACAATAGGGCAGGCTATTGGCCAGAGTTTACAATAATTTACTATATATAAGAGAGGAGTGTGGAGGTTCCCAAAGCATATGATAAATATTTAAGGAGATGGAAATGGTGTGTGGAAACATTAGTTATACTGACTTGATCATTAAACATTTTTTATATGTATCAAACTGTCATGCTGTTCCCCACCAATATGTACAGTTAAGGACAATTTTAAAGGAAGAGGATAATTTGATTATTGTTTCCCACATTTCCTTGACTCACCTAAGAACTTCTCAAAAAATGTTGTTGGGGGCTGGAGATTTAGCTCAGTGGTTCTGGTGCCTGCTTCTCATGTGGAAGGTCCTGAGTTTGATCCCAGTAACCACATACAATGCTGGGCATGAGACTCCGCCCACCAGATCAATACCACATACCACAGTGCCGAGCGTGGTGGCTCATGCCTGTAATCCCAGCACTCAGGAGGCCGAGACAGGAGGATTGCTGAGTTCGAGGCTTGCCTGGCCACATAGTGAGCTCAGGGCCGGCCTGAACTACAAAGCGAGACCCTGTCTCAAAAAAAAAAAAAAAAAAAAAAAAAAAAAAAAAAAAAAAAAAAAAAAAAAAAAAAAAAAAAGTTGTCGGAAGAGACAGAACAAAAAGGTTCTGTTGATAGTAAAATGGTGTGTGGGTGGGGGTAGGGGTGGGCCACAAGAGAATTCTGAGCTTTCAGGCCTGAAGAAAGGTGACAGTACCCCAAGAAAGAATAAGTGGAAGATCTGGGGTCTATAGCAGTGCTTTTGCTAATTATAATCACCTGGGGGGGATTAAGGAATGAACATTATAGTATGTGCCTGTGTGTGTGTATAAGTACTCACAATGCAGCAGGAATCTTAGAAAGAGGGGAGCCTGGGCATTAGAACCCAATATAACCCTCCTAATTACAGCAACTGTCACTTACAGGGTGGTCACTATGTGCTAGCCGAAGAGATACTGGCTGTGGACAGGTTACCTCTTAATCCTCAGACAAAAGCCCAAGGAGCCCATTTGCAGACACTAGGATTACAAAGCTTCGTAACTGGCAAGTGGCAGAACCCTGCTGCCAACCAACAGCCTGCACTCATAGTCCAGTACTACCTTGGTTCTCAGCCCAAGGCAGGCATGGAAGAGAACACCAAGGAAAAATGCCGTGTGGTATGCGGATGTCTGTCATTTAAACTAATTTGCTGTTTAGACTGAACTCCTCCTCTTTTGCCGCCAAGCTGACTGTAAAGGCTGATGTGCAAGTCTGGTGAATGGGGGTGGGTTGAGGTCAGGACAAGGAAAGGGGCGTGAGAAGTGGGAAATCCCTAGTGGCTGCGAAGGCAAAATCTGTTTCCCCGGTGTAAAAATTGGCCTCTCTGGGTGAACCCCGTAACATGCTTGCTGAGGAAGATACACTGTAACTACAGTCACTACTGCACTGCAAACTCCCTCGAGCAAGGCGACCTCAGAAAGCCCCACCAAACCCCCTGCTTCTCCTTCATCGCCCCGTTTGCTTATGTAATTATGTTTAGATTAACAACTTTCTTCAGAGACTATAGTTGCTATTTCTCCTCCTATAGAAACATAAAGGTGTAAAATGATTGTAAACTTCTGTTTGAGGCTTTCAAGCCATTTCAATCCTGTGAAGCCTCCGGTTATCGGTCCCTCTCCAGTGTGGTCGGTGGTCTGTCCCAGGGCCCCTTCCTGGTGGCCACACTCCAGCTGAGAACACTGCCCAGGGACAAGCTGCCCAGAAGGCTGATGCAAAGTGTCATAGAAGGCAAGTCCCTTCTTGGAAATGTAGAAAAAAATAGGGGTGAGAGTGCCTCCACTGAGGTGCTAGTGAACTTGTCTATAAACTGAGAGGCTCAAACATCCCACGTGGCCTCTACAGGAAAAGAAGGTCCACAGCTCCAGAGGCGAGGGCCTCTCTGGGCTCGTACTATTATCTAGAAAGTCATTCATGGTACAGTTTGGGATCTTCCAAGTTTGGCTCTTTTATCTTTTTTATTTTTTTCTGCCTCCTGGGAACTAACATTTTCATGAAATGTTGCGTTTCTATCCCCAGTATTTCTTTTGGGGATAGTTTTACATAAAAAACATAGTTTTGGTTCTGTAGAATCATTTAATGACAGTTATTGTGTAGGCAATACTGAGAAAAGAACAAAAAAGCTATGCTGAGATGACCATATTAGTGCCTGGCAAGGGTCCCCCAGCTCGGCACCTCACGTTACCACTTCCGGACCTCTAGCTCTGAAGGGCGCAGCTCTGCTTCCTATGTCAGCCAAACTCGCATATGTCATGGAATTTGAAGATATCTTGAGAACAACTAAAACATACGTGGTAACTTTTTATCATCTAGAGCAGTGGTGGCAAATCTATGGCATATGTGTTAGTTTTCTTTTAAGACAGAGGATGTTAATGTGTGAGTTTATCTCCTGAACACTTCATGATAAACAAATGAGTTCTGCATTGCAGGCTTGTCTCTACAAGGTTTGCCATCGCTGACCTAGAAGTACCAGTACTGACACTTCAGCTTCAAATGTTTGTGACTACTGGTCCTACCTCACAGTCCCTGGCTCAGTGGCCTACATGAAAGTATACGAACTCACAAATGTGTCCAAAGAACTTCAAAATTAACTACAAGTTGTATACTTGGGATGTAATGCTAAAGCAAGTTGAATTAACATGGCTTCAAATCAGAAGGTAAAAGGATTAAGATGTGAGAACATTATATTCAAGTTTAAGGAGAAGCAAGCCACATTTCTTGGCTTTTATATGTTTAAGAAAGGTATGTTTGCTCCTGTAAAATAGGCTGTAACAAACATGGGATGAGAAAAAGCAGGAGAAAGAATCCAAATAAATATGTATATAGGTTAGGTACTATTTACCCTCGAGAGCACAGAAAACTCAGCGCCCCTTAAATCCAAGTCCCATGTGCATATGCCTTCATTTACAGCAACAGATCGTTCCCTGCACAGACTGAGCACGGCAATACCTGGGAGCAGAACTGATGTGTTCCGAGCAGCACTCAGTCACGGACGGCTGCCTACTCTTGGGTGTCTCTGCTGCCCTGCTGGCCTGGTGCTCACCATGGTGAGCAAGCTGCCTCCACTAGGAATGTGGAAGGGGAGGAGCCAATGGTCCTCACTCAGAATGATGCCAGGTCTGATTCCTATGACCAGGTCTGATTCCAAGTGCTACCACTTGCTAGCTGTGTGACTTTGACTCAGGTTACTTCATCCCTGCATCTGAATTTCCTCATATGTAAAACCAAGATAATGACATTTCTTACCTCATAGGGTATGGTAAGAGTTAAATGAGTTAATATGTTAAAAATATTTATAACCATTACTGGAATGTATTAAGTGCTCAAAATGATTAGCTCTTATTCTAACCCTTTCCATATATATTCATCAATATATATAATGTTGAAATTTTTAAAAAATTACAGTTAAAGACTTAATCCCTCTCTCTGAGGACATGTATTCCATTGTTCTTGTCACTTTCTGAAGCATTTCAGGAAATGTTTAGTGAATATTTGTTCTGGTTTATATCTAAAATACCTCACCAAGCCTCATGTGCTCCCAGACAGGGCTTCTTGGAGTGGGTGGATCAAATATATAATGGAAGATTAAGGGTGTGATAAATGGATTACTCTGCTGATTGATTTAGCATAGTTCTGAATATTGGATGGCACCATCCAATAGGCTTTTAGCATGGATGGGATAAAAGGGAAAGGAAGCCTTGCTACTGACGCCTCCTGCCTGTCCTGCCATGGATATTTCTTCTCTGTGAGATTGCTTCATCTTGGAGCCAGGTGACTATGGACTAAAGCCTCTATAAAGTGGGAGCTAAAATAGACCTTTTCTCTTTTAACTTATGGGTGTGTCATGGCTTCTGTCTAGATGTCTCCTCAAAACCTTATGTGGTCATAGGTAGGGCTTTTCCGAGGTGGCTAGATCTACAGTGTACAATGCTATGATCCAGTGTGTCATTACTAAGTTAGTCCACTGATTGCTTGGCATAGTTCTGGGCAGGATCAAGGGTGCCCCTTCCTGAGTCTCAGAGCTACTTGATCTAAGGGGAGTAGCTTGGATGGAATATAAGGGATAGAAAGAGGGTTGTCACTTCTTACTTGCTTGCTGTCTTCTGCTTTCTCTGTCTTGCCTTGGACTGTTTGCCTTCTGCAATGCCTGAAATCCCAGCACTCTGCCAGGCTGAGGCAGGAAGACCACAAGTTCAGGCTCAGTCTGGGCAACTTAGGGAGAGCTGTCTCAAAATAAAAAATAAAACGCCTGAGATGTACCTCAGTGCAAATCTCCAGTACCACCAAAACATGGAGATGTTCCTTTCCTCTTAGTTTCCCAGCTCTATAACTTCTGTCAACTCTTACTTCTTGTGTATGCCAAAGATATTTCTTACTCTATGCATTTACTATAAGAAAATATTCAAAAGTAGCATCATACTCCCCCCAAACAAAAGGATTCTGGAAATTTTTATTGAATTTTTATTTCTCCACTCAAATGAAAGAAAAGAGACAGTATAAGGCCACCAAGTCAGCTTATTTGTGAATCTGAGATGAAGAAAGATAAGTAAATAATAATTTGGTTGTCAAAGATTGAGATTCCCTTGATAAATCTCTTGAATATATCTGCTTTTAAATCTTCATGACAATGTAGCAAAAGGTCAAGTATATTTTTAAAAATCCCAAATAAGCACTTGATTCATTCTTTGTTCTAAGGCTTAGCATAGTTACAATTATATTGACACTAAATTTTATGAAACAACATAAATTTCATTCATAATTTATTTTTCATTCATAATTTTACATTTAATTGAAGTTTTTGTTTGAAGTGGGTTCACTTTACCTGGGTCTTCCAGGCCAACAATCCATGAATCATTCCATGCATCCTTTCTTTCCTTAGAGAACCACTGTTACTAATACAAGGGAAGTTTAGTTTCAAATTTATTAGTAAAAGGAAAACCAAAGAGCCAATGGGGTCTAGTTCAGAAATGCCTTTATTTCAATGGCAAAATAACAAATGGAGAGTTGCATTTTTTTCTTCTAACAGTAAATACACATCTTAAATTGCAACATATAAAGTGTATGATAAACAAGGCTACCATACAAGATAAAAGATGGTTTTAAATAACATGAACAAATATCCAGAGAATTATTAAGAAAAAAAAGGCTTCCTTAGAACGTTAGTTCCTCACATTCCACATAGAATTTCCAATGTTTATCCATTATATGGGATGGGAGAAATTCCTTATCGCTGGTTAAAAGTATTTCATTGATTTGTAAATAATAAGGAATGCTTTCCACTGACTCACTAGAAGTACCTGTTTAAAGACATAAAGAAATTAAAGACTCCCTTTTACAATATTAGATTTAAATTTAGTCATTATAAATTCCACAGTCTAGTGAGGTCTACATGAGGGCACACACGATAGGTTTTTGTTGTTGTTGTTGTTGTTGTGGGTTTTTTTTTTTTTTAGACAGGGTCTCGCTTTGTAGTTCAGACTGGCCCTCAGCTCACTATGTAGTCTAGGCAAGCCTGGAACTCAGCAATCCTCCTGTCTCTGCCTCCCAAGTGCTCAGATGACAGGCGTGAGTAACCATGCCCGGCACTGTGGTATGTGGTGTTGATTGCTGGTGAGCGTGAGTCTCCACGCCCAGCGTTGTATGTGGTTACCAGGATCAAACTCAGGGCCTTGTGCTTGCAAGGCAGGTGCCAGAACCACTGAGGTAAGTCTCCGGCCCACACATGATAGGTTTTGTGATTAGGCTTCTTTACTCATTCCATTTTTTATACCGGAGACAAGAGAGGCCTGTTTGCACCCTACAATAACAGGTGGAAAAGGATGGGGGAAGCATTTGAAGTCAACTGAACAGGACCCTCTCTGCCTTTAATTCCAATAAATTAAGAAAAGGCAGCTGTGAAGATGAAATGAGATTCTGCACATGTAATGCTAATGCTTAATCTGAACAGCAATTACTATTAACACTATGAGCATTACTGAAAAGAGTATTAGGTTAGAAGATGAATGACCAGTTATTTTTTTTTTGGGGGGGGACAGGGTTTTGCTTTGTAGTTCAGGCTGGCCCTGAACTCACTAAGTAGCCCGGGCAAGCCTCGAACTCAGCAATCCTCCTGCCTCTGCCTCCTGAATGCTGGGATCATAGGCATGAGCCACTACACCAGCTGAATGACCAATTTTCTAGTCTTACGTCTACCATAAACCCGGTGTTTGATCTCAAGCATGTTACATAGCTTCTCCAGACTCATTACTCTGAGAAATAAGAGAGTTGGTGATCAAGCGGGGTCTTCTGGCTCTACTAGTCTAAGGGGTGAAAGATTCTAAAACTGGTTTCTTAAACTCCCTGTAGCCTCAATCACTGGCTATACAAGCTTTTCATCATTCGGCAAATGGGAATCTTAGTACACAGACAACACTGATACAAGTATGACCCCAACCAGGAAGTTTTGTTAGACACACCACATGCACCCAACAGCTCTGCTCATGATTCTCAGGGTGTGAGTATGTATAGAATTACATATCTCTAGGGCAGCACCCATGTGACCTTCCCCTGGTGAACCACTCCCATTTGCCACAGTGACTGTTCCTTCCCTGTACTCAGCCCCTGTGCTCCGGTAGAGGTGTTGCCAACTTCTTGATTTAATTAGACCTGAGTCAGTTGGTGAGGACTGATTCATGAGGGGAATATGACCCACTCAGAGGGAAGACAGGTCCAGCGAGATTTCTGATGGGTCTTTGGGGAGTCAGTATATGTCCTCCTCTAACTGGAATTTGGAAGCATGTAGCCCTGGGATGATGAGGAAAGGCTGTCAGAGTATGAGCCAAGTGAGGAAAAGAGATGAGAAATGGAAAGAGAAACTGGGTGCTTAGTCATATGCTGAATGTACCCTGGGAAAAACCTGACCTATTCCTGGCCTTCTGTGTTTATGCATCAATGTCTTTGTTTGGAAGTTTGTCATTTATAAAACAAAGATTTTAAACTTTTACACAAGGTTCACATATAAACAGCTTTGCTTTTAATAGATTCAGAAACAAATCCATTCCAAAAAGTTGTAAGAAACACTCTTCTTGCAAGCAAAGTCCTTTAAGACATTTATACTATAATGTATGCACCTTGAGGCCATACTCATAAGTAAAAAAAATGACACAGAGGTGTATACTGAACTGTTTCTGTACTGAAGGTGTAAATGAGGTCCACAATGTATGATAGGTATTGTGAAATAGGAAGAAAATGTTCAAAGGGAAAAGAGAAGTGGAGGGAGGGGAAAACAAAGAAGAGAAAGAAAAAATTTGACAGTAAAAAACGGAAACAAAGCTTATATATATAGAGGTATGAGGGGTTGAAGGGAGGGCAGGGGAATGGGAAAAAATGAGAATCAAGATACATCACGTACAGGTACAAATTCTCAATGTTGAATGTGATTATAATATATACCTAAAATGTATCAATAATCCATAAATGGGGAAAAAACCCTCAGAAGTAAGGTTTTACATATTTAAGTTTATTTAATCAAAATTGGCTGAGTTTCATCATTTAAGCACCATCAGTCACACTAACCTTTCTTTCTAAAGCACTGTCTTCTACTTCATTTGTGACCTGGAAAACTTAATGCATCTACTATAGTTTATTTGTAGTTCACAATTTATTTTAATTTCTAATCTTTAGGCATGTACAAATATTTCTAGAGGATTGCTATTCAGAAAGAGAACAGACTGGTCATAGTTTTACACACTCATAATCCTAGGTACTCAGGAGGCTGAGGCAGGAGGATCTCAAGTTTGAGGTCAGCCTGAGTTACACAGTGAGACTTTAAATAAAAACAAACAAAAAATAAATAAACAAAGGCTTGGAATGTAGCTCAATGCTCCCTGGGTTCAATTCCCAATATTGGGAAGAGAGGAGGGCAGGAAGATTGCTAGGTTGAAAGGTTACACACATTCAAAATTTTAAAAGCTTCTGCCAGAGTGCTTTCTGCAGGGCACCCTTTTCTACTCCTACTAACTGTACAGGAGAATACCTAAGAGAGTTCCTGTGCTTTCTTCCACACCCTTGCCAGCCAACACTGAATATTATCAATCGACTGATGCTTTCCCACTCTGCTGATAAAAGGCTTATTATGTTCAATGGCCATCATCCTGATTGCTATTTAACATGAACACTTTTTGTAGTCTTAATGTCCTTTAAAATTCCTTTAACTAGGAAGGTGCCTATTAAAGATTATGTATGAAATTATTTGATCTTATATTAATCAAAGCATATCAATAATAGGCAAGGAGTTTAATCTTTATGGATCAAAATTTAGCTCCAGAACTGCACACTTTACCAGGCACCTTCACTGGACTGTCATGTTTAGTTAAATCTGGTGTCTGAAAGAGCTCCTCTGTTGGCAACAACAGATGAGCTGAAAATATGTATAAATTGAATATTTAACTCAACAACTATTTCATAGAATCACTGTATAAATTTCTTATTCCATGAAGACTAAAACAGTTTTATTGTTTTGTTTTGTGATGTGCTCTTGCTGTTGCCCAGACTGGTCTCTTCTTTGTGGGCTCAAGTGATCCTCCCATGTCAGCCTCCTAAGTAGCTGGGACTAGAGGTGTGCATTACCATGCTGGCTTAAAGTAAGGTTTTGAGTTATCTCTTTTTATTACTTTAAAATGCATTAAATATTTTAATAACACATACATTATTTAGCAACATGTTGAAATGACTGCTGTTAGTAGATGGAGTACTGGTGATATTGATTTGCACACTTTTATCTGAGACTTAGCAAAATCAGCAAGTTCATAATGCTTAATTTAAACACAGTTTAATGGATTTGAGAAAAACTGTTATTAATAAAAAAGTAGAGAAGAAGTGATTGGGGTGATGCAGGGCTCTGCCAACCTGGCACTGGGACTCTTGTGTGTGGTGCACACGGGGTAGAGCAGGAAGGCCCCATTGAGAGGCACACACTGGCCACAAGGCACAGCAGCCTGTGGCTCAGACTTGGGCTCCATGACAGACTTCCTGAGAGCCAGCCCGACTCCAATCCACTGCTGGTAAGCTAGCGTTGAGAGAAACCAGTGCCTGAGCTTCCAGTATAAAGTTTACTTCAAGACGCAAAATTACCCAATACAATTTATGATGCCTAAATTAAGTTGTCTTATTTATAGATGGCTAACAAAGACCTTCAGCAAGACTATTAGTTGCTCCGTTTTACTCTCTGTCTCTCACCACCCACTTAACAGAATCTTAAAGCAACACATCAAGTGGAAAAACTATTTTTCAGCCTTCCCTTGCAGGTAGGGGTCACATATGAGTAAATTCTAGCCAATCAGATGTAAACCAAAATGTTAGACCTCAGGAACAGTTGCTAAGGGGAAAAATAGCTATGGAATTCCTCTTCTGCCTCCCTGCTTTCCATCCTCCTCTAGTGCTTGGAAGACCAGTGTGAACTTCAATTACTATTTTAGGCCATGAGTTGATCTAAAGATGTAAATCAGTACCAGGGGATATGAAACAAAGACAGAACAACTTGAAGTACTGCTTGCTATACTTGCCTTGAGTTGCCAATATCCAGACTTTTCCCTGAAAGAATAAATCTTTGTGTGTTTAAACCACTGTTATTTTGGACTTCGTTGCACATAGTCAAACCTAATCCTACACAATGCAAACCTTTTTAACTGTAAGAGTACAATATTTTGCAAAGATCTTGACTTCCAACTGGCATACAGGCAAGTCACATGAAAAAGTATAAAACCATTCAGTAGATTAGTTTTGATTTTTACTATGATAAGGACATTTTAAGAACTCCTAATACATGAAGGTAACTGGGTAGATGTCTGAATATATTAATACACATGAATAAATCTATAGGGTGTTGCCATTCGGATGGCAAGGTATAATTTATATAAATACAACCAACTTTGTTACTATGAAACCCTATTGTCCCACAGGCACTTTTATATACATTATCTCATTTAATTCTCTTTTTATGTGGAAATAGAGAAAGCTGAGGAAAACCTGGGCAAGTGCAAGTACACACACACACACACACGCACACACACATGCACACACACACATGCACACACCCACACACACACACACACACACACACACACACAACTTCAAAAACCAAAACCAAAACAAAACTAGCATCTTTTTCCAAAGGGTAAGTCTTGCCTTAAAAGTAGTACCTAAATAAAGGTGCTATTAAAGACCAAGAGCACTTCAAATAAGATGAACTTCACTCTACTTGTAAGAAAAATCATTGCTGTTGTTTATATAGAGATCACCAATCAAGCTACAGAATGGTAGGTAGTAGCTTGGGAAGAGGTAACTTACTTGCCTTCCCAACTGTTATACTAAAAATAGAGTTTGCCCTAAGTTGGGATATTTAAGATGCTAAAATACTTGTTTTAAAAACAGCACTTTTGCATGGACATTTGTTAATCTAGAAAGTAGAGACTTCAATAAAATAGTGCTAATGTTAAACCTCTTATCTTCCATTTACCTTACCATTCTCATCATTCATCTTTGTCAAATGAGAAAATAACACACATGTGAGGTTTATCTGTAAAATTGCAAAGTGTCCATATGCTATGTCTGTATGTAGATCCACTGCCCCAAACCCTCATGTGCCCATAGGTGGGGCTTTTTGGAGTTGGCTGGATGTAGGTTATATGACACTAGGATTAAGGTCGTATGATAACTAAATTGGTCCAGCATTGTTCCTGGTATGGGTAATGGAAGGCCTCACCCTGGGTGTGGGTGGCACCAATCAATAGGCTTGTACCTTGGATAGACAATAAAGGGATAGAAAGAAGGATGCTTACTGCTTCTGCTGCCTTGTGCCTACCACCTCATGAACTGTTTCTCCTCTGCAATGGCCTTCTGCCAGTATGCCACTGGCCTTGGAGCCAGCCGACTATGGACTAAAACCTCGAAAAAGCATGAGCTGAAATAAACTTTTCCTCCAACTTTGGGTGTTGGGTATTCTGTCTCAGCAATGAGAAGAGTAATAAAGATGTAGACTACTTTGCACTTCAAACTAGCTTTTTCTGGTGTTCTTCCCCTTAAGCTTGTAACACACAGGAAACATTTGGTCTAAAACTTCTTTTCTTTAAAAATCAGGGGCGACTTTATTCTAAAGCCCATAGGGTGTGATAGTTTTGATTTTTATTCTTTTCAATAGATTAGCCACAACCACTTCATATGGCTGATAATCCAGCTGGAAGCCACAAGGGCAGGGCAGTTTCAGGGTAAAGATAAACCCATGAAAACACAGCTGGCAGAATATATACATCAAAGCACAGAGCACACAGTAGAATATGATTATGTAGATGTGCCAGTAGCCCACAATGAATATACTATGTACTGCAAATAGACTAATACAATAAAAAAGAACCTCACAATTTTGTTTTACAGATGAATTGCCTTTCCATAGTGATCAGATTGAAAGAAAAAAAGAAGACAGTTGCTACAACACAACTTTTCTCATCTGCTTTATCTCTTACTTTCTGTTCATCCTTTCCACTTCCACTCCACTAGGCCTCCCCACACTCTTCTACTATAACATTCCCTATCCATTTCCTTCCAGTCAGTGCTGCTCTGCATTTTCTTTTCTTGTCTCCTTTCTCTCTCTCTCTCTTCCTCCCTTCCTCCATCTCTCTCTCCATCTCTCCCTATCTCTCTCTCCTTCCCTCTCTCTTCCTCTACCTCTCTCTCTCTCTCCATTTCTCTCCCTCTGTGTCCTGCCCTCCCTCCCTCTCTTTTTTTTTTTCCTCCACCGGGGATCATATTCAGGACCTTGCACTAACAAAACAGGTGTGGCACCACTGAGCCACCTCCCTGGCACACTACATTTTCAACTTCATTAAGATCCTACACCTTTTGTTATCTGCCAATTCTAGCTTCCAGTTTTCTTTCTTGGTAACTATAAGAAGACACTACATATCTAAGGAAGGAGATGTGACCAAGAAAACATATATACACATAGGAAACTGAGGTACACAAATGATTCCCTATTAAGTTTAAGAATATAGCAAGTTAATTTCGAATGTATGTTCTAGTTTGACTTTCTAAATAACTAAAGTTTCTGTTATTTTATTACATATCATTTGAATCATTGCAGGCAAACAATATCCAGCAAAGTTAGAGCCAAAGAACCTTTGTAGCTTTCTTGTTTGAAGTCAAGCAAACCTTTCTTCTATGCCTACAAGTATCTAAAAGTGATAGCGAATACTAGTGATATTTTTAAATTAACTTTTTTCTTTAAAATGAACTATACGGAGTTTGCTATACCTATTTTGAATAAGGTAAAATATATCGTGGTTGTATTATTAGTCTTCTGAAAAATACATAATAGTCATGTAATATAGTCAAAGATACAGTTCCAGAACTGAGAGGCTCTTTTGTGAGACCAAGTTGGGTCTCACTCTTACTGCATTGAAGGCTGTTTTTTTCTAGTTTCAGGATTTCTATTGCTGAGTTTTTAGCATTTTACCTTTGCACATGGTCCAGGTATAGTTTGCAGGTATAATGTTTCCCACTGTCTCCCTCCTTATCCCTCCTGCCCAGGTAACAATCTAGGAGATGTATTACTTATAATTTGTTCTGTTTTCATAATACTGCACATACCTTTTGGCATTTAAATCCTTGCACAAATATGTGAGACAAGAAAGAGCAAGAATCTAATTAGGGATAGCAGCTCAGTTTGTGATAGCCCAATCTTGGAAACAACCCAGATGCCCATCAACTGGAGATTGGATAAAGAAGATGTGGTTCTTTTATAAAATGGAGTATTACTCTGCCATAAAGAATGACAAGTTTCATTCATTTATGTGCAAGTGGACACACCTTGAGGACACACTAATAAGTAAAATACATAGGTCACAGATATGTAAATACTGCATCTTTTCTTTAGTATGAGAACCTGTAGATGTAAATGAGTTCTAGAATGTATGATAGATTTTGTGAAATAGGAAATACTCAAAGGAAATGTGGTAAGGGAAAGTAATGAGGGGAAAGAATAAATATGATTTGAAAAGAAAAAGAAAGCACATGTATATAGTGGTTGAGGGGTTGTAGGGTGGGTTGAAATATGGGTAAAAATGAGAATTAAGTCATGTCATATACTGGTACAAATTCAACAAATTTAAGTGTGATTGTGAGCTGCATGTAAACTATACCAATAAAGAATTCAATTAAAAAAGAATCTAATAAGGAAACACATTTAAACCTCATTTTCTTGATTTAATAACTCATTATAATACTTGATATACTGTTATACAGTAGAAACTTAAGCAAAAATTCCCCCACCAATCCAGTCTATCTTCTTACTCCTACTAAGCTTTGTCTCATGAAGACAGATGGGAATAAGTGACAGGTCTGGGAGCAGATCACACACAGAGAGCTCTACATCCATACGGAAAGCTCCCCACAGTACAGACTTTCTTGCAGTACTGGGGATCAGACTCAGGATTTTGTGCTTGCCATGCCCTGCCAACAGTAGTCTTTCTTCCACCTTTACAGTTATTTTGGGGAAATAATGTTGAAAGAAGGAGTGAAGCAGTAAGATTCAAATATTGCATGTAAAATGTTTAAATTCAGTATCTTTTGTAGGAGGTTTTGCTCTGGCTCCATGATATGGTTCAAGTAAGAAGCATGGCCCAAAGACTCGTGGGTTGATGGCAATTATCTCCAAGGTTGCAGTGTTGAGAAGTGGGACTTAGAGGGGTGGTGAGTAGTCCATTGATGGTCCCGTAGCTGGATGGCTAGCAGGAGGTGGGGCTTAGTAGGAGGAAGAGGCTACTGGGGCACATTTTGGAAGGGTATACCCTATCTCCAGCTCCTTCCTCTCTGTGGCTCTTACCTGTGCTCTGCTCTGGGCTGCCATGAGGTTCGCACCTTCTCCACCACACTATTCCAGCATGATGTTCTGCTTTAGAGCCAACCAACTGTGGACTAAAAATGCTGAAACCATAAACCAAAATAAACCCCGCATCCTCTACAATGTGAATCTCTTAGACAGTTTATCCCAGCAGTGGAAAGCTAACCAACAGAATCCATTAATAATTGTTACTGGCCCACGAGAAGATCTTAGAAAAATTACACTATTGTAGTTTGCAGCAGTATAATCTGATAGTAAAGTACTAAGGGGATAGTACCTAAAAATGGCATGTTAATTTAGGTAGAAAATTATTTTTACCTGAAAAAGGAAAAATGATGCAGTAAAGATTGGAGCAAAATATAGCTTCTCAACAACCTGGAATTGAGACACCTGGAAAAACCTTGACTAAGAAAAATGTAGATCTCCAGAAATTGAGAGGAAGCTGACAGGAAAAGAAGAAAATAGAGAATCTGGAGAAATGGAATACAAAGCAGAGAAAAAGAATGAAGCAGGGAGAAATGCTGGCCCTGGCTCCCAGGAGGACGTGTCTAACCTAGGCTAGAGTAGGAGAACCTTAGTGTAGCACCACCGCCTTTGAGGGTGTTTAGTCAAGAACCATGGGAGAGGATTAATTGTTGGAGACTGAGCCACAGAATATACTTACCAAATAATGACACTTTAGGATTTATGGAGTTACCTATTACAGTGACTGGTGGTGGGAGGTAGCTGCAAAAGACCTTCACATATAGGTCATGGGTAGACATAGATGCTCTGAGAAGGCAGGCCCAGGCCAGGAAGGACCTGGAGTCCTGTCCTCCAGATGACAAGTCATGCCAGTTGGGTGTGGTTTTCAGAGGGGTGGGTCTGCATGAGCTGACAATAATTCTAGGGGACTGCTTGACCCTATCCCACCCCTCTGGCTCCATCTAAGTGGGGCTCAGTGGAGTATCTGCTCTCCTTATCTGCCAGTGTGATCAGAAATATACTTAGGCTTGGACAGTGGCCACAGCCTGGAGTGTATAGACACAGGGGCCTCTGGAATAGGGAAGGGGAGCTACTCACAAACCCACAGACCATAAGCTAGATGGAGAATGCAGTGCCTTGAGGCACACAGAGGAGCACGGAAACTGGACGCTGCTGGAGTGGACTATAGTTCTAGCGCATGCTCCACTGACCAAATTCACCACACAGGCAGGACTCAGCATTATACAGAATAATGTCAGTGTAGAAACCAAATAAGTTTTAGAAGTAACTATCCCTGCTCTATCTGGATTATAATACTGCAAACTCTTACAAAACACTGAGAAATTTATATTTAACCTTCTTGTTTTTCCCATTAGTTTTTGAGCTATTTTATTTTCTATTTTTTTTCTTTGTGTTTGTTCTTTGTTTTTGTTTATTTGCATTGAGATAGGGTCTTGACACATAGTTCAAGTTGTTCCTAAACTATGTAGCTCAGGCAGGCCTTGAACTTACAGTGAACCTCTTGCCTTGTTCCTGAGTGCTTAGATTACAGCGGTATGCCACTATGGCCAGCACTACTTGATTGTTCTTTTCTGGTAATTTTATTTAATCCTATTAATTTTCTTTTACCACTTGATAGGATCCTTCAACTTATTTTTCTTTCCTTTCATCTTCCTTTTATATTTCAAATTTTCTTTCATTTTATCCTTCTTTACCTTCTCCATTTTTACTATTACTATTAAGCCTTATTAATCTTTAGTTATTTAGTTGATGCTGATATTATTGTTGAATTATATTGTTAATGGTGGTATAGTTTTGCACTTAGTGGACAGTTATTTAGCTATTGCATTTGCTATACATCTATACTTGGTTTTTCTTTGTATATTATAGATTTCCTTTCTATTGTTAAAAGTGGTACAGTGGTACCTTTTACCAGTTCTTGTGGTATATATCAGTATCCAGTTTGTCTTTAATTCTGCTATTGTTGCTGACTTCATTGCTATTGCCAGTGTGATACAGTTACTATTAATTGGTTTTTTTTAGACACTGTCTTGCTTTGTAGTTCAGGCTGGCCCTGAGCTCACTATGTAGCTCAGGCAAGCCTCAAACTCAGCAATCCTCCTGCTTCTGCCTCCCAAGTGCTGGGATTACAGGCGTGAACCACCACACCCAGCACTATTAATTGGTTTTTATTCTATGCCAATATTGGGTTTGTCTTTGCATCAATGATACTGCAATTCATTTCTGAAAAACTAGGTATTGGGCAAATTCCTGAACACCCTTCCCTCCTCACATTACTAGCAGTGGTCAGATACTGGGACAGAGGCAAAGGCCTACAGTTACCATGCCTAGAACAATGAAACTAGAAATCAATAAAAAAACAAATGAACAGACACTATGTCAACACATGGATATATTCTCTTGAATAGTTAGTGGATCACAAAAAAAAATCAAGGAAGAAATTAGTCCTTAGAATCCACTGAAAATGCTTGTATGGCACTATCAGAATCTATGGAATGCAATGAAGGACTCCCTAAGAGGGCAGTTTGTAGCTATGAATGTCTATATCAGAGAAATCCAATTATATACTTCAAAGTCCTAGAAAAACAAAAAAATCCAAATTTAAAACTAGTACAAGGAAGGAAAATACAAAGATCAGTGCAGAAATTAATGAAATAGAGATTGAGACAGTAACAAAGACCAGTGAACTGATATGATGAAAGAATGAACAAAATATTCAAACTCTTAGCCAATCTTACCAAAGAAAGAGGAAGGAAGGAAGGAAGGAAGGAAGGAAGGAAGGAAGGAAGGAAGGAAGGAAGGAAGGAAGGAAGAGAATGAACATATACCATTGTAATTTGAAACAAAAAACATGAAGTGACAATGGACATCACTAAAATCTAGAAAGTTATTAAAGACTACTTCAAAAGCTTTTATTACAAACCGAGCTGCTATGAATAAGGGTGTACATCTGTCTTTCCAATGTGAGTTTTTAAATTCTTTTGGGTATATTCCTAGCAGGGGGATAGCAGGGTCAAATGGGACCCCTAGTCCTAGTTTTCTGAGAAATCTCCACACAGAACTCCACAATAGAGTGGAATATTTCTATAGGAAACTTGGTGTGGGAATGTGATGAGGGGAAGGAATAAATATGATACAGAAAGCAAAAAGAGCATGTATAAAGGGGGGAGGAGGTGTGGGTGGGTAGGGATATGGATAAAAATGAGAATTAACTTGTGTCATATACTGGTACAGATTCCCCAATGTTATATGTGATTCTGAGATGTATATAAATTGTACCAATAAAGAATTCAATTTAAAAAAGCTTATATTACAATAAATAATAGGAGCTAGAAGAAATAGTTGCATATAAAATTACCAAAGTTGAATAAGAAAGATATAAAAACCCTGATAATCCAATAAAAATATCTACCAAGAAAAGCTCAAGACCTGCAGGATTTACCACTGAATTCTACAAGTACTTCAGGAAAGAGAATATGTCAATACACTTGAAACTATTTAGTGAAACTGAAAGGGATAGAGTACTCCCAAACTCACTCCTGAAAGTAAGCATTATCCTAATTCCTAAACTGTATAAAGACACAGCTGAAAATAGGAAGAAATGCTCGACATCACTGGTCATTTGAGAGATGCAGATGAAAACAACACTGAGATTTCACCTCAGTCCACAAAGAATGGCTGCTATTGCAAAATCAACCAGCAATAAATGATGCTGAGGCTGCGGGGAGAAAGGAACCCTTCCCTACTGTTGGTGGGATTGTAGACTTGTGGAGATCAGCATGGAGATTCCTCAGAAAACTAGGATTAGAGGTTCCATTTGACCCTGCTATTCCCCTGCTAGGAATATACTCAAAGGAATGAAAAGAATCATATTGTAAAGACATATGTGCACCCATGTTCATAGCAGCTCAGTTTGTGATAACCCAATCTTGGAAACAACCCAAATGCCCATCAACTGGAGAATGGATAAAGAAGATGTGTTTTTTTTTTTAATAAAATGGAGTATTACTCTGCCATAAAGAACAAGTTTGAGTCATTTATGTGCAAATGGACACACCTTGAGTACACACTAATAAGTGAAATACATAGGTCACAGATACATAAATACTGTACTTTTTCTGGTATGAGAACCTGTAGATGTAAGTGAGTTCTAGAATCTATGATAGATTTTGTAAAATAGGAAATGTTCAAAGGGAAAGTGGTAGGGGAGAGTAATGAGGGGAAAGAATAAATATGATTTAAAAAGAAAAAGAAAGCACAGGTATATAGAGGGTGGAGGGTTGTAGGGTGGGTAGGGATATGGGTAAAAATGAGAATTAGCTTGTGTCATATATTGGTACAAATTCCCCAAGGTAGAGTTGTGATTGTGAGCTGTATGTAAAATGTGCCAATAAAGAATTCAATTAAAAAAAGACAGTTGAAAAGAAAACTATAGACTAATCTTTTTTTTTTTTTGAGACAGGGTCTCCGTTTGTAGTTCAGGCTGGCTCTGAGCTCACTATGTAGCCCAGGCAAGCCTCGAACTCAGCAATCCTCCTGTCTCTGCCTCCCGAGTGCTGGGATGACAGGCGTGAGCCACCACGCCTGGCTAGACTAATCTTTTTAATGAACACAAGTAGAAAATCCTCAACAAGACACTGGTAAAAAGGATGCAACAAATCATTAAAAAGATCGTAATTCATGACCAATTATGTATCATCCCATGGGTGCAAGGATCATTCAATGTACATAAATCAATAAATGTAATACCTCACAAATAGGAGCAAAGATAAAAGTCACATGATAATCTCAACAGACACAGATTTTTTAAAAAAAATCCAACATCTATTCATGACAAAAACCTTGAAGAAGACAGGTATAGAAGTACCTTATATCAATCTGATAAAAGCCATTTATGACACATCAATTGCCAAAATCATATAGGGAAAAATTAAAAGATTTTCCTCTAAAATCAGGAATAAGACAAGGATGGCCACTCTTACCATTCCTATTCAATATAGTACTTGACATTTTTGAAAGGATACATATAGAAAAGGAAGAATTCAAACTTGTTATTCATAGATGACACAATCCTTGACATGGAAGACTCAAAGAGTTTCACCAAAAAATTCCAAAAATGAATATATTTAGCAAGGTAGTGAAATAAAAAATATCAACACACAAAAAATCCACTGGTGTTCCTGTATACCAATAATGAATTCATGGAAAAATAACTTAGAAAAGTAACACCATTTGCAATAGCTTCAAAAAAAATTAAATATTTAGGGATTAACTTAACCAAGTAAGTTAAAGACCTCTATAATGAAAACTATAGTACTCTAAAAAAAGAGATCAAAGAGGATATCAGAGAATAAAGATATTCCCTATTCCTCAGTGGGTAGAACCAATTCGTCAAAATGGCCACACTTACAAAACTCATAGACAGATTTAATGCAATTCCAATTAAAATAACAGAAGGATTCCTCAGAGAACTGGAAAAAACAATCGTAAAATTCATATAGAGCCAGAAGTCACCCCAATTATTAAAAGCAATCCTGGGCAAGAGCAAAGCAGGAGGCATCACAATCCAAGATTTCAAGCTGTATTTCATAACGGTAAAGATGACACGATACTGGCAGGAAAACAGACATGTGGATAAGTGGAACAGCACAGAAGACACAGAAACAACTCCCGTACACTTAGCTATCTGATCCTTTACAAAGGGGCCAAAAAGATACAACAAAAGAAAGATAGCTTCTTCAACAAATAGTGCTGGGAAAACCAGCTGTATGAACATGACTGAATCACCAACTAGTAAGCTAAAAGCACAGTGAATTGAAGAACTAAGCAGTAAAATTGGAAGATAAAATAGGTAAAAATCTTGAAGACATAGGCATAGGCAAGGGCTTTCTGAACAGAACCCTGAATATACAAGAAATACTATCAGGCCGGAGATTTAGTTCAGTGGTTCCAGCGCCTGCCTCGCAAGTGCAACGCCCTGAGTTCGATCCCGGTAACCACATACAATGCTGGGCATGGTGACTCATGCCCACCAGCAATCAATACCACATACCACAGTGCCGAGTGTGGTGGCTCACGCCTGTAATCCCAGCACTCGGGAGGCAGAGGCAGGAGGATTGCTGAGTTTGAGGCTTGCCTGGGCTACATAGTGAGCTGAGGGTCAGCCTGAACTATAACGCGAGACCTTGTCTCAAAAAAATAAAAAAAGAAATACTATCAAGAATCAACAAATGGATTCTGTAAAATTAAAAAGCTTCTACACTGCAAAGGAAACAACCAACAGAGGAATGAGACAACCTACAGAGTGGGAAAAATTTTTTTGTAGCTATTAAGTCAGATATCTAATATCTAGAATATACAAATAACTAAAAAACAAAACAACAAAAAACCTCCCCCAATAAAAGACCCAATCAAAAAATGGGCAATTGAAGTAAGTAGACATTTCTCAGAAGATTTATAAAGTGGTTGATAAATACATGAAGCAATCTTTGATATTTCTGGCTATTAAAAAATACAAATCAAAAAAATCCACTGAGATTCTGGCTTATTCTGTAAATAATGGGTAGCATCAATAAATCAAATAATAACAAAGGCTAGAGAAGCTGCAGGGAGGAGGGGAAGGACTCCTACATTGTTAATAGGTATGTAAACTAGTGCAATCACTCTGGAAATCAATAAAAATCTAAAAGTAGAAATTCCATTCAACTCAGTATGATCTCTCTAGTATCGTCCCCAGAGAGTTAAAGATTTTACATTACAGTGATACACATATACCCATGTTTACAGCAGCACAATTCATAACAGCTAAATCTTGCATGTAATGTACGTGTCCATCCAGAGATGAATGGATAAAGTAAATTTATTTGTACACAATGGACTACTACTCAGCTATAAAGAAAGATAAATGACTCATTTGTAGGAAAATGGATACTGTGAAACAATAAAGTTAAGTGTAATCTGATGCAGAAGGTTAAATGGCACATGTTTTCTCATATGGGAGAAACTCAAAGTATAAATAATCTAAAGATAAAGATAAAGATAATAGGAAACAAGGAAACAGATGTTTTGCAAATGTGAAGGGGGCCAAGAGATTGATGATGGAGTGAAGGTAATAGAAGATGAAATATAGAAAGAACTAAGATGTGTTATGAACGTGCCATGACTTCCCATGATGAATGTAATCTTTGTGTACTGTAAACATGCACTAATAAAAAGAAAAAGTTTTACTTTGCCCTTCAGTATTTACTTTTTTACTTTACAAGGCAAAAGTAATTAAGTTTGTAATTTGGACTTCTGGTTCACTTCTGAAACATCATTAACCTATGGACTGTTTCATTTAACCCATTGTGGCTCTACTACTTGCAGTTTCATCATTTATAAAACATGCCTAAGATAGTTGATTCATTCATTCTTTCTTTCTTTCTTCCTTTCTCTCTCTTTTTTCTCTTTCTCTCCCTTCCTTCCCTCCCTCCCTCTCTCTCTCCCCTTCCTTCCTTCCTTCCTTCCTTCCTTCCTTCCTTCCTTCCTTCCTTCCTTCCTTCCTTCCTTCCTTCCTTCCTTCATTTCTTTCTTTCCTTTCATTTTTTGAGACAGGCTCTCACTTTGTAGTACAGGTTGGCCCTGAACTCACTATGCAGTTCAGGCTAGCCTCAAATTCACTGTCCTGAGTGCTGGGATTCAAAGCATGAGCCACCACACCCAGCTTGAGTTGATTCTGGTGTGTGAACTTTATTTCTACAAATTTGAAAGTCAGATTTTCTGGACTTCTTATAAACTAAACAATGTATTTTATTAGGATTATGGCATGGAAATTGACTTTCTCTGATTATAAAGAAATGATTATATTTATACATACATCCTTACTTTAATGAGCTTTTACTGAAAACATTTTTGACATCCAAGTGTGTGTATTCTGATTCCCATATTATCAACCACTTGTCCAACTCTCTGACACCAGCTAGATGTATATTATTATTTGCATCTTGAATATTGCCCAAGGCCCTGGTCTTCAGGGCTACTGGCTAGAGGACAGGGCTGACAGCTAAAGCTTCTAATCAAGGACTGGTCTTTTGGGTGACCATTCTGAAGTTACCTAGGGGCCAGCCACAAGTTTCTTATTAAGAAAAAGATGCTCTTATCCCTCTTAACAGCTGGATATGTCCAAGGGCTTTAAAAGATCTATGCCAGGAACCAGGATAAAGATCAAGTATCTATCACATACACTGAATCAGAAATATAATTCCAATCAAATAAAAATGGCTAACAGTTATTTCTGTGAATGCTTATGTTGGGAGAAATTCTACTATGGCTATTTTAATACAAGGTCTGACGTCTTTTTAAATAAGAAAGAAAAGAACCCTAAAGAGCAAATATTATAATGGAATACTGCATAATTTTATATTTAAAAACAAATTAATAATTTGATATAGATTTGTATTGATAAGATCAAAAGAGATCTTTGAAATCTGGACTATAATCAAGATACAGACATGAAGTATAATTACCCATAAGATTAAAACTATGTAAGTTTTCATTTAAGAGTTAGTACTAAAATCTTGTAGGTTTAGTATGCTCAGTTGGGCTTAGGGTGCTTGATTTTATATATAACATCTTCAGGCTTTTGTGCATTTGGTTGTGTAGGGAGAACCTCAAGATGTTAATAAAAAGAAGCTCCTGCTAGGCATGGTGTCACTATAATTCCAGGGGCTCAGGAGGTTCAGATAGGAAAATCAAAAGTATAAGGTTAGTCTAGGTCAATTAGTAAAACCTTGTCACAAAATAAAATTTTAGAAAAGGCTAGGCTGTGCTCACTTTGGCAGCACATATACTAAAATTAGAAAGGGCTAGGGGTGTAGCTGTGTGATACAGTGCTTGCCCAGCATGTATGAGGTCCTAGGTTTGATCCCCAGTACCAGAAAGAAGGGGGATAAACCCCTTAAACTGAAGGTGTAAATGAATGCCAAAATGCATGACAGATAATGTGAAATAGGAAGAAAATGTGCAAAAGGAAAAGGGACAGGTCAGGTAGAGGAAAGTAAGAAGGGAAAGAAAAATCTGATATTTACAAAGGAAACAAAGCTTGTATACATGAAGTAGGAGGGCAGGGGAAAAGGGAAAAATGAGAATCATGATGTATCAATGTTGAGTGTGATCATAATGTATATATAAAATGTATCAATAAAGTCAATAAAAAACCACCTCCTAAATAACCTAATATATGTCCCTCTAGCACAGGACCTGGCACATAACAGATGTTTTTTCTTCTTGCTCCTCTGTCATTAGTAGATATATTCCCTGTTATAAATTATACATTTTTTTTTTGAGACAGGGTCCCACTTTGTAGTTCAGGCTGGGCCTGAGCTCACTATGTAGCCCAGGCAAGCCTCAGGCTCTGCAATCCTTCTGCCTCTGCCTCCTGAGTTCTGGGATTACAGGCGTGAGCCACCATGCCCAGCCTTTTCTGTTGTAAATTAGGTCAAGGGAGTGTTAATCGGGAGGACAGAATGAAAAAATTATGATTACAAGAAGATAAAAGGCTGACAGTTGTAAATAAGAGCTGAAATAAACACTCTGTGCTCTGTTATCAGGAACACATTTTCTTAGGGTTTTTTTTGTTGTTGTTCTTACCCACATCAAAGAGAAGCACCTGTGAATGTGTTCTATTACCTATACTAAACACAGTAACAGCACTGAAATGAAAAAAAAAACTGTCCTTAAAGTCATTTATCTACAGCAGATTATCAGGTTAAATACCATTTGATTAAAGCAAAAGCATGTTCTATTTTCAAAGGAAAAAATGATGTTAGGCCCCCATAAAATACATAATTATTACATCGTGAATGATGGTATGGGAAAAGAAAGTCTTCAGAGAATACTTTTTCTCATTTATGATGATGTGTTTTAAGTGTCTTGGTACTATGGTGACAGAAAACATAAATATATAAAATTATATTCCAAATATATATATTATATTCCAAATAAACAGTAAAATGAGATCTATTCTAATAGGACATTTTAAAGTAACCATGTGAAAATATGTCCACATATAATAATCACAAATTAGGTAGAAGTTTGGAAATGTTCATTTTTTTTCTTTCTAGTTTGTACTGAAATGTCAGCAAAAGTCTCTAAATGATGCTGCTGCAAAAATATGGAAAGAAGGAAGGGAGGAAGCTGTGAAATTTCAAGAGGGAAAATGAACCACAGACTCACTTCACTTTAAATCTTAAATGGACATTTGGACTAATAGATGCTTCAGGAGTTTCATAAACAGAACTATGTTTAACCCATTTATGCAGAAGATCACCATTTTAAAAATTTTTACATTAAATTCATATGTTACCTAGAAAAATTCAAGGAACAAGAGTTTGAAGAAAAACAATTTCATTACATTCTACTGTAACAGGTGTTCTGATATTGGAGTAGTAGATATTGAAGGGTTAAAAGTTTTGTGTTTTAGGGCCAGAGGGTTAGCTCAGTGGTTCCAGTGCCTGCCTTGCAAGTGCAAGGTCCTAAGTTTGATCCCCAGTAACCACATACAATGCTGGGCATGGAGACTCATGCCCACCACCAATCAATACCACATGCCACAGTGCCGGGCATGGTGGCTCACGCCTGTGGTCCCAGCACTTGGGAGGCAGAGACAGGACGATTGCTGGGCTACATGGTGAGCTCAGAGCCAGCCTGAACTACAAAGTAAGACCCTGTCTTAAAAAAAAAAAAAGTTTTGTGTTTTAAACTAGGCATGGTGGTACACACCTGTAATTATAAACTACACGGGAAGTTGAGGGAGATTGTAAGTTTGAGGTCAGCCTGGGCAATTTAGTGAGATTTTTGTCTCAAAATAAAAAGGTCTAGAGTTGTGATTCTGTGGTTGAGTCCTTGCTCAGTATGAACAAGACCTTTGGTATAAATTCTCAGAAACAAAAATGAAAAGGGGAGGACTTTTATGTTTAAAACCCTCACTATATTCACATACCACATCTGAACAATGAAATCCATCAAAATATTCACTTCAGTTACTAATTAGTTTTTGTGAAGAATTCAGAATAAGGCTCTTCCATCATTCTGAGATTCTCCTAGTCACTTTCTCATCTGCTAAAGCAAAATACCTGATACCTACAACTTAAAGGAGAAGTTTATTTTTGCTCACATTTCAGTTCGTGGTCAGCTGGCTTCAATCAATTAACAGAGAAACATAACCGAGGAGAAGGTGCTTGTCTCATGGTAACCAGGAAGCAGAGAGTAAAGGGCCCTGAGTTCTCTTCTCAACTGAAAACCTCATAGCTTGGCAACCTTGAGCCTGAGATCAGTGGAGTCTTTCAGATTTCTCATATGCCCTCAAGGCATCTTTCCTACTGTACTGATATAAGTGTATGGCTTCTTTTAAATTTTAATCTTTTTGCTAATCAAGCCCTTTTTAGTTCCTATTTTCTAGGCTTATTCTTTTTGGTAAAACTGAAAACTTTAAAAAATGAGCACTTTGTTCCTATTTTTCAGCACAAACCTGGTTAAAAGCAGCAAGCAGTATTCATGTTACAACCTGAACACTGGGCTGCTTTGAAATTTCTGTCAGATTAATTCATTTACCACCTTTAATCTCAGTCTCTCAATTTCAGGATGGACAAAATGTAGATAAATTTTCTGCTAGGGCATGAGACATGGTCTAGAATCCAACTGCCAGTGGAGTTCTTGTTCCCAAAAGAAAACTTCTGATACTGGTCATTACCATTTGCCTTTTTACTCATCATTTTGGTTTTCTGAGCTCACACATCAAAAACATTATACTAAGTCAAAGAAGTCAGACACAGATGGTCATATAGTATATGGTTCCATTTATATAATATTTTTAGAAGAGGGACACCCATTCAGACAGGAAGCATGCTGGTGGTTCCCAGGGACTGGGGATAGTAGAGCTTACAGAGTAATTGCTAAATGGGTATAAGGTTTCTTTCTGTGGTGATGAAAGTATTTTAGAATGACACAGAAGTATGGTTGCACAATATTGTGTATGTACTAAAGGTCACTGAATTTTCACTTTAAAACAATTAATTTTAGGGCTGGAGATTTAGCTCAGTGGTTCTGGCACCTGCTTCGCAAGCGCAAGGTCCTGAGTTTGATCTCAGTAACCACATACAATGTTGGGCGTGGTGACTCACGCCCACCAGCAATCAATACCACATACCACAGTGCTGGGCATGGTGGCTCACGCCTGTAATCCCAGCACTCAGGAGGCAGAGATAGGAGGATTGCTGAGTTTGAGGCTTGCCTGGGCTACATAGTGAGCTCAGGGCCAGCCTGAACTACAAAGTGAGACCCTGTCTCAAAAAAACAACAATAAAAAAAAAACAATTAATTTTGTGAATTACAATTTATTGTAAATTTTGGCTTAAATTAAAAAAACAGTGGTTTGTGAGTAGGTTTTAGTATTTTTTTATCCCACAATTAAGAAATGAGTCCACTGCATAGAACAACACTCTGTTGCTTTACCAGGGCTGATGTGAGAATAAGTCTTACTTGACCATTCCAAAGAGGAGCTTTTCAGATTTAATGTTTGCTGATAAATTTCTAACAGTATATTTGTGTAAAGTTATAATTACATTCTCAGTACACTACAGCAGCCATCATTGATCACCATTTTGCTGGTTTTTAAGATACTTGGTCAAAACTCTTTCCGTCTTAAAACAGAGAATTAATAAGCATCTCAAACCTTTTTTTAATGAGGCCTGCACTATCAGATTATTCTAGTGGTTTTTCTTTTGT
This sequence comes from Thryonomys swinderianus, assembly GCA_004025085.1. NCBI lineage: Eukaryota > Metazoa > Chordata > Mammalia > Rodentia > Thryonomyidae > Thryonomys > Thryonomys swinderianus. The sequence goes on from PVIC010021470.1 coordinate 26,714, forward strand.
TTGGCATATAATCATGCAATAATTTTTATTTCTTTGAAATGAGAGAATATTTTTATTTCTTAATGTAATGATCAAATTATTAAGTGCGTTTGTGCAGCTCAAAAAGTGATATATTAAGGGGAGGGGAACACTAGTCCAGGGGCAAGGAACACTTCAAGCAAGTTATATGGTTAGCTGTGTTGTCTTTGAATATTATAAACATTATTTAACTTATTGCAGATTGAAGTAAAAAGCTTCCAAAATATATGTCAAACAGTAATCATTAAAATGTCTGCAGCACACAATAAAAAGAAAACACATACCTGGAAGACATGATCGATGGCACTGAGGTACCATATCTGGTTCTTGAGGTATAGATGATTTCTCAGAAACGTACTTTAAAAGCTCCTTCCCAAGATATGTTACCTGCACATAATTTAAAACACAACTGAAAAATCATACATTCGGTAAGAGGTAGCTACATCTACCTCCTGAAAACAGTAATTTATAAAGTATTGATTATAATTCACCAAGCTATAGCTCATGGTCTAACCTAGCCTGTCATATTTTCATAAATAACATTATTGGAATAAAGTGACACTCATTTCCTTAGGATTTCTGGCTGCTTTCGTGAAGAAACAGAATTGAGAAGTTGTGAAAGAGACTATGTGCCTAGGAAACCTAAAATATTATTTATTATCTAGCCCTTCACAAAAAAATGTTATTGACTCCCTATTGTATACCATTAATTCTCACTAACATTCACTTGGCCAACAACCATTAATGTAGCATTTGATACTTTTAACTTCAAAAAATTAACAGTAGATTAATAAAATTAAGCCATGTTAAGTAATACTCTTCAAGAGTTGAAACAGTAACCTGATGACATAAATAGCATTTCAGGACTAGACATCCATTTAAAAATTGTTTTCTGTGAACATAGATATTATCAGCCCCAAAGTCTAGAGTTTAAAAATATCTGTACATGAATGGGCAAGGCTGAGGCAGCTGGCAAATAACTGCCAAAAATATCTGGACTCAAGAGGTCTCTAGATTCTCTACTCTTTGCTCTGCCAGTAGGTTCAATGTGGGCAGAACATCAAGTCTCAACGTGAACACCCTTTCCTCATCTTTCTGTAGCTGCTAAACTTAAATCATGGCCATACTCTAGGCTTTCACAGAATGAGAGATGGTGCAATTTCTTAAATTTTTATTTCTGTGCTCTTGTCTCTGCCATAGTATTTATCCCATTTTAATAAAACTATATTTTAACATGTCTCATTTCCACTAAACTATAAGCTTCTTGAGGATATACTGTGTCTATGTTCATTTTTACACCTTCAGCACTTCACAGAGTGCCAACATTAGTAAAAGACTGAAGTTTCAACACTTAAGCAAAATCCCTAAAATTCCAAGCCTCAGTTTGTATGTTTGTTAAAAAAGAACTTTCAGTTTACCAAGTGCTGAGTAATTAAAAGAGAGAGTGCACAAAAAGCATTTGGTGCACTGTTAAGCCTATAGGGATGGCCTGTTAAACTGAATAGCATGAGAAAAGTATAAGGGATGTGTAAGTTATAGGAAAAACCCTTCAGGCACAATTCTATAACTAAAAAGCTTTTTAGGACCAGAGGGTTAGCTCAGTGGTTCCGGCGCCTGCCTCGCAAGCGCAAGGTCCTGAGTTCGATCCCCGGAAACCACATACAATGCTGGGCGTGGAGACTCACGCCCACCAGCAATCAACACCGCATACCACAATGCCGGGCGTGGTGGCTCACGCCTGTAATCCCAGCACTCGGGAGGCAGAGACAAGAGGATTGCTGAGTTCG
>PVIC010021471.1:0-21196 GCA_004025085.1 Thryonomys swinderianus
AGGACACCACAGAACAGCCCTACGTGTTTTCAGATGGGTCTCTCTGTTTGGCAACTCCCCTGCAGAGACTTTTAGTCAGAATACCAGAAATTTTTGTGAGTCTTCTATTTCATTTGGAGCTGTTCAATTTTTCATTCTAGAACTGTACTTCTTTACATTTAAAAACCCAATCAAATAAGCAAACTCAAAACTCATCTTAAGCTTTTCTAATGGGAAAAAGATTATAATGAGGTCCTACTTGCCAACTGTCAATAATGTAGATTAGTTCCTAGAAGTACTAAAAACTAAGAGTTTATACTGTATAGTAAATCACATGGACAGTAACTTTCAAATGGACAGACATTTCTGGGTGTTTGGATTTATCTAGCTAATCTGAAAAATATGTCTATGTCCTCAAACTTCTGGCTCCAACACTGTATAAGGTTTTCTATTTAAAAATTGAAAACAAGACATATACAACATGTACAAAGAATAATCATTATTTCTTTTCCTCCTTATAATCTCCAAGTCACACTCATCAAATTTGTTACCAAAAATTTCAGAAATATCTTCATAATATTTTATTTCCTAAAATGGTTGTTATAGGAATCTATATTCTCAGATGTATCACTTTAAAATATATATATTTTAATACCAAACTGATAACAACACATAGACTTAAGGTGGGATTATGCATACAGAAAGAGAGGTCAAGGTTACTGAATCCACATTTCAACAAGGATGACGAAGTTAACAGACAACTGCTGAAAATAATAAAGAGCCAGTTCCAGGATCTTTTTTCCTTATTAGTAAAACATACGTATATCTTTACCTATCCATGTAGCTATGTTTTTATATGTATATGTACCTATAATTTTAATTGTGGTAAAATACATAAAATGTAAAATTATCTTGAATCATTTTATGTGCACATGCAGTATCAAGTATATTCACTGTTATATAAAAATTTTCCAAAACTTTTTCATCTTGAAAAACTGCAATTGTATGGCCATTAAACCAAGACTCTTCATTTTTTTCATCTGTTGGCTCCTGGCTACCACTATTCTACTTTCTGTTTTTATGAATCTGATGACTCTAAATACAAGTGAATTGTATTGGATCTGTCTTTTTGTAGATGGCTCATTTTACTTAGCGTGATGTTAAGTTCCAACCATATTGCACTATGTATTAGAGCTTCCTTTGAAGGCCAAATAATATCCCACTGTATATATGTTTAACACTTTGTTTATACATTCACAGATGAACATGGGTTGTTTCCACTTTTGGGCTGTTGTGAATACTGCTAGTATGAACATATGTGACAATTATTATTATTTTGCGGTACTGGGGATCAAACTTGGGCCTTTGTAGGTCCAAGGTTGGCGCAGTACCACTTCAACTAAATCCCCAACTCTCTACAATTATCTTTTTGTAGCCTCTTTTCAATTCTCTTGGATATATACTCAGAAAACAAATTACAGGATCTAGTTCTATGATTTTTGAAAAACTATAAAATGCTGTGTAGTATTGCCACTTAAGCAATGAAACAGTGAGTCCAGAGTCACATAAGGTCCCTGAGTACTAGCCAGGCTGGCTCGCTGGGTCTCTGGGGATGTCACCCCTTGTTTCTGTACTCAGGGAGCATCTGGCCGTAGTCAGCCTGCGCGGCTCACTAGAGTAAATGTCCTGTACTCTGCTTGAACCTCGGGGGGCTCACGCCTGCATGCTTTCCCTGATCAATTCGCAACGATAAACATGGGCTTTAGACACTGCTTTCTGGACGGTGAAGCACAGAGTACTTGCTTTGGCCACAGCAGCAGCCAGCAGATGTTTCACTTCAAGTCGTAAAAACCAAACTCTGAGCAAACAAGCGAAGGGTTCAGATGGACTCCTTACAACGTCCAAATCACCTGGAAAGTGGTAGAGTTGGTGAACTTAGCCCAATAATTCACTACAGAACCTGAAGACAAACTATAGGAATCACAAGAAAGCTTTGTTCCACGAAGAGCACACCCAGGTTGTGCTGTATTACTTGTCTTTTTTTTTTTTTTTTTTTTTAAGTTTTTGGAGACAAGGTCTCACTTTGAAGTTCAGACTGGCCCTGAGCTCACTATGGAGCCCAGGCAAGCCTAGAACTCACAGCCACCCTCCTGCCTCCGCCTCCTGAGTGCTGGGATGACAGGCGGGAGCCACCATGGGGAGGGGTGGCTAACTGTTGAATGTGGTTACCAGGGATCGAACCAGGGACCTTGTGCTTGCTAGGCAGGCACAGGAACCACAGAGCTAAATCTCCAGCCTGGCCTTATTGTTTTATACCTGCTGATTAGAGATTTTTTTAAATGTTTAATATTATCCCTTGAATATTTTCCCATTTCAACATATATCCTTCTATACAACCATATGCCTTAACAGCTGTCATTTGGAAGCGATACCTGTGAACCCACTCACCAGCTCCTTCCCAAGTCCCTCTTCTGGAACTTTCCCCTTCCGCCCTTCTTCCCTTCTCTCCACACGAGGTGCCGCAAGCTGACGGAAGCTGCCCTCTAACAGCACAGAACTGATCTGCCAGCTGTGCCAGACACTGGAGGTGGGCAGCCATGAAGGACTGGTCTAAGGATAAGGCAGCTCATCTCCCTCTGCTAGGAACTGATTCAGAGATGGGCGTGAGCCCCTGCCCATGTGGGCCAGGAGTTTTAGGGAGTACGTGTCTCCTTGCTAAGGGAAACACAGCAGCGAGGTCTCTGCCGTACGTCCCCGCCCCCCCAGCGCCCACGCGGCTCAGACTGAACGCGGCTGTGTGGGGAAGCCAGTGCCGCTGCGGCGAAGGTCCGGAACCGAAGGGGACGCGTCATTCACCTGCGTAAAGGACAAGGCTGTAAAAAGGGAGTGTGAGCCGGGCGTGGTGGCTCATGCCTGTCATCCCAGCACTCGGGAGGCAGAGGCAGGAGGATGGCTGAGTTCGAGGCTTGCCTGGGCTACACAGTGAGCTCAGGGCCAGCCTGAGCTACAAAGCGAGACCCTGTCTCAAAAAAAAAAAAAAAAAAAGGAGTGTGGGTGAGGTAGTGTCAGTGAATAATCACACCAACTTTGGGGACGCCTAACTCCCGCCTGGTAGTGAGGCGCATGCCATTTTTAATTGTGCATCCTGCAATCTGCACTTGAAAATTACTCTAAAAAACTCTTAACAACTAAAATTATATAAATGAAAAACCTGTTCGGGACACGACCTTTCCATTACAGCCATCTCCTGCCCGGTGGCGCCTGTAGCAACGTTCTGTTCTGATTGCCGGTTATTCCTTTCAGATGCTTACTTAAACGTGTCTCTCGGAGACGCTGCCTCTTCCACTAGCTCACGACATCTCTTTCCTCCTCTCCGCCGTCCACCGTAAACCCCCACGGTCACCCACAACCGCGACCAGTCCTCTCCCGGCCACCACCACCTCCCAGCGTGCGCTTCAGTTCCAGGGACCTTTGGCTCTCACTGGGTCCACTTCTGCCGTCTACCTAATACTCGCAGACGGGCGCTCTGGCTTACGAGCAGGTGGTCAGCACCGCGCACGACTCACCCGTAACATCCGCTGGCAATACAGACCCAATGCTGGACGTTCGGTGGATGTGTGCTGCTTTTCTTTTTATTTATACCCTACTGCCAAAGGTTTGGAGTAGTTATTACTCACCAATTTTTAAATGCCACTTTTATCACATTCTAAGTTACTGAAGCTTGCTTCTGCCTCTGGTTCTGGTTAGAGCATCCCTCTCATAATTATTAAATATTCAGAGTGCATTTTAATGCCTGGTAGAGCAAGTTTCCTGTTTGTATTCTTTATTTAAAAGTTCCAGGATAGGGCCGGAGGGTTAGCTCAGTGGTTCCGGCGCCTGCCTTGCAAGTGCAAGGTCCTGAGTTCGATCCCTGGTAACCACATATAATGCTGGGCGTGGAGACACGCCCGCCAACAATCAACACTGCATACCACAATGCCAGACGTGGTGGCTCACGCTGTCATCCCAGCACTCGGGAGGCAGAGACAGGATTGCTGAGTTCCAGGCTTGCCTGGGCACCATAGTGAGCTCAGGGCCAGCCTGAACTACAAAGCAAGACCCTGTCTCAAAAAGAAAAAAAAAAAAAAAAGTTCCAGGATATTCTCACATGTTACTTCTCTGAATCAAATTTTAGGATTGTTTGAATTCTTATATTGTCAGATGAGTTTTTAAAAAGGGTACTTTTTGGACCAGAGATTTAGCTCAGTGGTTCTGGAACCCGTCTCATACGTGCGTGAACTCAAGTTTGACCCCTGATACTACTCTACTACTACTTCTACTACTACTACTACTACTACTACTACTACTACTACTACTACTACTACTCAACTTTTCTTTTATGTGTTAAGACTTCTGGCTCACTAGTTTATTCATACAATACTCCCTAGCCTACAATGAACACAAAGTCTTCAAACAAAAACAGAGAAGGATATGTAGGCTATTTCCCTTCTACCTTGCCATCTCTTTCAGAAACAGCCTGCCCAGGGAACTAAGAGACGTGGATTTTAGCAGATAACCACTGATCCACAGCAGGAACATGGTAACAAGGAGCCTCTGACCACTCTAACCTACAGGGGCAGCATTCCAGGGACCAAACTGCATTACCTGAAACTTAACTTGGACGTACGTTTGCTAAAACAATGATTTTGTATCTGCTAGTGTTTCTCAAAGCATGATCTCTTATTCCGAAGCTGCTAATTAAGCTCTATTTCATCTTACCCGCTGACTATCTAACTAGGAGAGTTCCAGACTCTTTAAGAGGTCTTCAGATTTCATTTATAAACATCTAGATAAATGTGATGAGGGGAAGGAATAAATATGATACAGAAAGAAAATAAAAGAGCATGTATAAAGGGGGGAGGAGGGGGGAGTGGGTTGGGATATGGGTAAAAATGAGAATTAACTTGTGGCATATACTGGTACAAATTCCCCAATGTTATATGTGATTTTGAGATGTATATAAATTGTACCAATAAGGAATTCAATTAAAAAAAAACATCTAGATAAACCCTGCCTACCTCTGTCACAGGTTTATGAGGAGAACTGGGAAACACTGATTATTTCATACTATATATTTGATTTCCTTTAAAGAAAACAAAAACTTCCTCATGGTATTCAGCTAGAGGAATCTGTATTTTTGAATAGAGGTTAATGAGATGCTTTATGTACAGAAATTTATTAGGCTTTCTTAATTCACTGAATCACCCCATAGTCTTATGTACAGAAATTTACATAAAATGTTAACTTCCACTCTTGGCTGGGGGTATAGGACTGAACCAAAGCTCTTAGTTAAACTGATACCTGATTCCTTCTTGAGCGAGAAGACTATGACCTTACAGTGTGCATCATCCCTGCTCACCAAGATTACTCAAGGCTTGGAGGCGCAACAGAAACACGGAAGGTTCCTCTTGGATACGTGTAACCTGTACATGTAAAATTTTCATTTTTATGGCGGTATGATACTGGTTAAAAGAAAAACACTGGATTGGGAACCAAAAGCTTTGGTTGTGAATTTGTGCTTACTAGTTCTATAATCTGAGGCAGGATACCTGTACCTTGGAATCTCCTAAAAGGAGTGATTTAAACAAGATGTTATATCCTATATACTTATATATAATATAGACGAATTACATAAAGAATACCAAGTAGAATACTGTATTGTTAAGTATTTTTTAGGTTGTAAAGTAGCACAATGATCTGTGTCCATTTATTCCAAAGAGTGCCGAAGCCTCTACTGTGTCTAGAGCACTGTGTTAGATGCAGAACAGCTCAAGGAAGAGCCCTAAGGAGCTCCTAGCTCAGCAGGGAGAAAAGGGCGTGGACTGGAATGTGGAAAAGGAAAGCAAGGGAAAGGCAATTCAGGGGCCAGTGTGCTGTGTTCGTGTTTCAGCTAAGCTACAACAGGCCATCTTCATCTGCGGCGTCTCTGTGCTGCACTTTGGGTGACTTTGGGCTCGCTACTTAACCTCCCCTCCTCCAGCAGCTCACCTTAGTTTCCCGCTCTGGGAAGTAAGGATACTTTCTTGGAACATGGTTGTGATCCTCCCTGAAGCGTGAATTTCCCAGTGTGGGGGAATGGGCTCAGGCTTGGTGACATGATTTCAGGAAGAGGCTCTGGTACCGACCACTACAGCGGCACTGAGCAGCACTACAACTTCAGACTCATCTCGTTTTCTCCAGTTAGCAGGATAACCTTCCATCTTCCCTAACAGTTATTACTAAGATCAACAAAAGTACCTGCACATGTTGGTAGATACAATGTTTAAAATATTTATTATTTTAAATAAGTGTTAAGTTGCCTTCTTTGAATTTCCAAAGGGCAAAGACTGCTAGCATTTGAGGTCTGGTAGGATCGTTAGAAATCATGTTATTATTCATGGAATGCATTATGTATTTCTTTTTTGTAAATAATCTAATTCTCTGACAGTTTGAAGTTACCTTATACCTATACCTGGACAGACTTTTCTATAGGGCCCCCTGACGGGAGTGATTCTCCCAAACTGTACTTTGAGTGCTTTCACAGGACAATAACCACAAATGAGGAACGCAGTGTAAAATTTTACTTAGTTGACGTATATATCCAGAAGCTACTAATGAGTAGGAAAAAATTACCAATGAACTTTTTCAGATAATTAATTCTGGTTGCTTTCCCAGCTTAACAAATAAGAACTAGAAGTTGTGACATATTTCCTTATGTTACCCATTAACGGTGCACTGTGTGCACGCCAATGCAGTGGGGGGGGGGCACAAATGAGGACTCTGAAGAGAACACTTAGCTTCATTTGGTCAAAAATGGTCTTTACAAGGGTTTTTATTACGGGTCATAAAACACTGCTTACCACAATGCACCTCTTCCTTGAAAAAGAAACCCTTGCGGCGGTGAGAAGCTGGAAACAGCGCACTGAGCGTCCTCCGAGCATCCTCGTATGCTCTTCCTATAAACACCTCCGGGCGTGTCGTCCCTCTCAGGAAGGGCTGTGTGCACAGCTGTGAGGGGCTCCGAGGAAGAGGCAGCACTTCTACATTCTGTACTTTGGGCTGTTGTTAGAACTAAATTTAAACTGAAGCCTGTTCGGGCGGAGAGAGCAAATGCATCTCCAGAGGGGAGGACAACAATCTTCAATGGACAGCAAGAGGCTCTGGGTGGCCACATCCAGTTGGGAAAGCATGGAGGTCAGGAGAAAAGGGGCTCTTCTGACCAAATGGAGCCAAAGTACTCAGCAGGTTAACAGTAAGGCTGACATCGTAATGGGAATTACCCAGGAAAGACCGGCGCCCTTGTAGCTAGCAAGACCTTAGCGTGCCGTGGTCCAGGTATCCAGGTATAGGGATGTCTATGTGTGCACACTGCCCACCCATCAAGGGCAGTGTTCTGTAACTTCTTGAGCTGGTTATTCTCTTAAACATACCTTCTTGCCGTCAAAGCTTCTCCTCACCTACTTAAAGCTGCTAGTTTTCTGGGTCTTTCCCTCTCCTGGACCCACAAAACTGTATTCTACTTTTTTTTAAGCTGTTCCTCCAAGCCTCGGCCCTGCTACCATCTGTCCATCTCTCCTGCTCAAACAGAAACGTCCACATGCGTGAAGACTGGAGTGGTGACACATCACAGCCTCGAGTTTCCTCTGGGCTTTCAGTGCGCTCTCCTCTGGCTCTGTGGAGAAGTTCCCTCTTGTGCTGCCCACAACGGTTACCACAAACATTCAACGTTTGTCTGTTTTCTCTGTCTCGCTTTCATTGTAATTATGGTTCTCAAAAGTATCTTAAATTCTAAATTCTGCCTCCACCCCCTCACCTCTTTCATTCATGGCTACCACATTTACATTAGTCATATTCTGAGACATCCCAAGTCAAGAGAAGAGTTGGATTGTGCCCAATCTCCATGTAGCCTATGTTTCCTGCTATTTTCCAGAATATTCCACAGAAGTGGTGATTTCAATCTGTCCAAAAATAACACAGATTTTTCATTCCTATCAAAATTTGTTCTTCAGCCTATACCTTTTTTTTTTTTAACGTTGTACCACCATCTGCCCAAATTAATAATTGAGAAATGTGGCAAATATTTTAGGTTCCTTCTGTCTTCCCAACTGTAACTGTAGCCTGGTCATTGCAGCCACTATAGCCTGGCTATTGCAGTTTGAAATTACCTTTCAAATAAAGGTAATTTGCCTTCTCTCTCATCTTCATAGTCCTAATCAAGTTGCCAGAACCTCTTGCCTAGATCCCTGCAACTGTGTTCCAATACAGTTAGCTCCCAATTTAGATTTATGTACCTTTCATCTTTTGTGCAGTGATGACTAAGTGATCCTTGTAAAAGGTCAGTATGAGTCAGACAGAAATCCCCTACTACTCACTCTTAAAACAAAGGTTCAACTTAGACTGATACCTAAGGCACTTTTCCTTTCTGATTTCTAACTCCCTCCGGTTCTGCTCATAGCTCCTCTCCCGGGCCTGGGCCTGGGCTCACCAGGGAAGGTGGTGCATTACATCTGACCCTGGGCAAGGGTGTTCCCCTGGCTCCGCCTCCAACACACACACACACACATATCTGCCATTACACACATCGTATCTGGGGGCTCCTTGCAACTCATCTCGAAAAACTTATAGTAAGTCAGTCTTGACTCAAGTGCTGGTCAATCCTTCTCCCACCTGTGGGCTAAGTGAGGCACCTCTGTCTGAACAGCACACACGTAACAGTCCTATTATGGAGCTTATCCCACTTTCCTGTAACTCGGATATCTCCTTCCTGTGCTGCTAAGAAACTAACTGGAAATGAAGGTAGAGTGAAAAATAAAGGAGCATCCTGTACTCTCCACATGTAGTATCTTTTCCCAGACACTTTGTGTGTGTTATTTCATTTAATTCTCACAGCAGTCCCTTAGGTAAATTCATCATCGATCGTTCCCTCTGAGTGAATGAGCCTGCTCTGTGCTAGGCTGGAAAACACAGCAACTCTGGCCAGGCCCAGGCCTCCGAGGCCGGGGCTCTCCCCGATCCTGGGCCGCGGGCCCCTCTCCAGCTCCTGCTTTGCATCTCACGTGCCGAATAAGCAAAGAGGTATGAACAAAGGCTGACTCTAAAGGCTCTATGACCTCACACCCACCCTAGAGAACCATCAGCACAAGTTTATCATTCATCAGTACAGAGATTCACTGCCGTTTGTCTGCAGGTAGAAAACATGAACACACCTACAAAACCTACATCCACAGGGGAAAAGTTAGTCAAGGATAATGCGTCCTACACTTTGCACCTTTCATATTCCCCCCTTCAGCCTGGCACTTCTGGAGGGTAGTGGAACCATTGAGAGGAGGCTCTGAGGTGACAGGACGCAGCTGTGGCCCTGAAAGGACTGTGTGACCCTCTTCACAATTAGTCACATATTTAGTTGCAGTTAAAAATACTTTGCTGGAGATTTAAAGTTCAGTATGCTAGAACTCTATATCATGAATTACCAGAGTGCCTAAAAAGCGTTAAGAAAATGTCTTGCCTCTACACAATTTTTTTTTTTTTTGGACACAGGGTCTCACTGTAGTTCAGGCTGGCTCTGAGCTCACTATGTAGCCCAGGCAAGCCTCGAACTCAGCAATCCTCCTGTCTCTGCCCCCACCCCCCAAGTGCTGGGATGACAGGTGTGAGCCACCATGGCCAGCACCTCTACACATTTTTAAAGTGTTCACATTAGGACATGTCCAACTGATGTTAAGACCATCAATTTGAAGCTCTATCTAGGTGAAGAGTGAAGGGAAAGGCTCCATTTAAATCCCTGTGAGTTGGATAGACTTTCAAATTGCATCTACCTGACAAAGGATTTACATTCACAATACATAAAGAACTCCTACAAATCCATTAGAAAAAGACATACCACCCTATATATATAAATGGGTGAAAAATGTAAATAAGAATCTATCTCACAAAGGAGGAACTGCAACCGCCCAGTAGCTTATGCAAAAGTGCTTAACTTTATCAAGTCAGGCAGGCAATGAAAACTAGATGCACAGGACAGAACCATGTGGCTTGAACTGACTGGGCCAGGCATGCACCACCCACCTCTGACACACAGATGGAGAAGCAGAGTGCTGTTACCATTGCTGATTCTCTATCATTTCTCAATTTGTTAAAACATTCAAACGTCAGAAGTGCATTATGGGTAAGATTAGAAGTGCACATTAACACTTCTCTCAGCCCTCAGGACACTGCAGCGACTCAGAATAAGGGACGGAACACGATAGTCAACTAAACCACGAGGTTTTCTTATTATTTGAAAAGCTAATCCTATCCATTAAAAGAACTCTCGCAGATGTTTTAAAGTTTGGATTAATATCTGCATCATTCTCGAACATGGGAAAACTGAAATTTATGTGAAGTAATTTAATGTGCTTCAAAAATTCTTTTACACTGTGGATACTTGACATTTCACATTTTTTTTCTCAGAGTTGTTTTGTACCTTCAGCACAGTTTTGTCTCTTGTATTATCTAGGGCCCTGATGATTGAACATTATTATGATTAGTTCTGGGGTTTTCATACAGACCATTGACTAATTCTGTAAATTACTGGGTAATGTGAGCAGGCTGGATCCAGACTGGTGTCTGTGGACAGTGACTACATGACAGATTCCAATTTCAAAGGTATTAACCACATTGTGAAAAAAACACATCTGAGAACTGATGAAATATGGTTCTTCAGTCGAGGTATGGTCATGGACGCCTATGATCCCAGCCTCAGGAGGCCGAGGCAGGAGAATTCCTGTTGAGTCCAAGGCCTGTTTGAACTATAAAAGAGACTCTGACTCAAACAAGCAAACAAACAGTGCAGCCTTCAACTCTTTCAAGGGCAGTTTCCTCTTAATATTTGTCCTTATTAACATAAGATTAATGTTTAGCATATATGTGAAACACAAGATTAAACAATGTGAAGCCTTTCTCTTGCCTGCTTAACTGACTCTGCCTTCTCTCTGGGTGTGTAGAGCTTAACGCCATCTTCCCCTCAGTGGAAACTTTCAAATCCTGGGTTCTGCTGATTAGTACTGCTCACCTTTCAAAGTGACATCTTCCATCTCCTGCAGGAATCCTGTTTCCTTCCTGTAGCACTGGTTACTTGGAACATTCCCATGGCATTTGTCACACACTGCCTTCTGTGACAGCTATTTCTCTACAGATCAGATTTTCCTTTTCTATTATTTTAAACTCCTCATATGCGGCATTTATGTGATAATGGTCCTACTATTTAACAGAGCAGGTTGAATAATAAAGACTTACAGGATCAACTTGATGTGAAACTGGAATATATTTTTGTTTAGACAGGCTTTCTTATTCCATTCAAAGGATGCTAGTAATAGCGGATATGTTTTAGTGTATTAAATATTTCAACATTTAAAAAATAAGCACTCTCATTTGATCAGCTGCGTCTAGAAAACATGGTGATTAGAACTTGAAGTAAAAATGAAACTGGATATACTGTATTATTCCTAGGGCTTCTACTTTTAAAATGTTCTAACAGAAAAAAAAAATTTTCTTTTGACACAGAGTCTCACTTTGTAGTTTAGGTTGGCCCTGAGCTCACCATGTAGCCCAGGCAAGCCTCAAACTCAGCAATCCTCCTGCCTCTGCCTCCTGAGTGCCGGGATTACAGGCATGAGCCGCCACGCCTGGCCTAATAGAAAATTCTTAAAAACAACTCTTTAAACTTATTACAGCATGTTATGTGTTTTATACACAGAAATTTCACAAGTAAAATTTATAGGACTTGACTGTTTAGAGAATATGAAGACTTTTTTAAAACTTTAATTTTTTAAAATTTGAATCTTTGGGCCAGAGATTTAGCTCAGTGGTTCCAGCGCCTGCCTTGCAAGAGCAAGGCCCTGAGTTCGATCCTGGTAACCACATACAATGCTGGGTGTGGTGACTCACGCCCACCAGCCATCCATACCACATACCACAGGGTTAGGGTGGCTCATGCCTGTAATCCCAGCACTCAGGAGGCAGAGGCAGGAGGATTGCTGAGTTCAAGGCTTGCCTGGGTTACATAGTGAGCTGAGGGCCAGCCTGAACTACAAAGCAAGACTCTGTCTCAAAAAAAAAAAAAAAAAAAAAAAGGAATCTTTATTGGTACATTATATATACAGATAATGATCATTCAATATTGAGAATCTTTACCAGTATATGACATGACTTAATTCTCATTTTTCCCCTTGTCCTACCCACTCTACAACCCCCAGCCCATATATACATAAGTTTTGTTACCTTTTACCATCATATTTCTCTTCCCCTCTTTACTTACCCCTAAACTCCATTTCACTTTGAATATTACTATTCACTTACTATTTCACAATATCTGTCATGGATTCTAGAACTCATTTACATCTTCAGTTTCTCATAGCAGTGAGATTTTTAATATAATTCGGACAACTGTTGTTTTACCACCCAGAAAGGGATGGGAGAGAAAATCTATAGAGTGAAGAGGCAACCTACGGAATGGAAAAAAAAATTTGCCAGCTATTCCTCTGATAGAGAAGTAATATCCAGAACATATAAAGAACTCAAAAATTTACCCCCAAAAAACAAATGACCTGATCAAAAATGGAAAGATGAACTCAACAGACATGAGAAGTAAAAATGGTTAGTAAGTACATGAAAAAAAAAGTCATCTGTAGTCATTAAGGAAATACAGATCAAAACTGAGATATCATTTTACCCCAGTCAGAATGGTTTTGTCAAGAATACAAAAAAACTTGGGCCAGAGGGTTAGCTCAGTGGTTCCAGCGCCTGCCTCGCAAGCGCAAGGTCCTGAGTTCGATCCCCGGTAACCACATATAATGCTGGGCGTGGAGACACGCCCACCAACAATCAACACCGCATACCACAATGCCGGACTTGGTGGCTCACGCTTGTCATCCCAGCACTCGGGAGGCAGAGACAGGAGGATTGCTGAGTTCGCGGCGGCTTGCCTGGCACCATAGTGAGCTCAGGGCCAGCCTGAACTACAAAGCAAGACCGTGTCTCAAAAAAAAAAAAAAAAAGAATACAAAAAAACCAATACTGGCAGGGATGTGAGATAAAAAGGGCCCTTTTACATTGGTGGTAGGATTGTAAACCAGTACAACCACTATGGAAGATGGTATAGTCTTCAAAAAGCTAAAAATAGAGATTCCATTTGACCCAGCTGTACCTCTGAAGGTTATATGTATCCAGAAGAATGAAGCATTGTAGTATTGTGATACATGTATACCTATGTTTACATCATACAATTTCACAGGTATGACCTGAAAACAGCTTAGACACCCAAAAAGAGAGAAATGGACAAAGAAAATGTGGTCTATATACACAATGGAATGGTCAAAACAATAGTGAATCATGGTCTCTGTAGGAAAATGCTAAGCAAAATAAGTCAGATACAGAAAATTAAATATTGCAGTTTCTCTTATATGAGAACCTTAAAATATAAATGAATGAGTGAGAGATGGCAATTAAAAAGAAGGAAAACTGACTTGGAAACAGCAAGGGGATCGGGGTGAGGGGGCGCTAAGGAAGAGGAAGAGAAAGGGATGAAAATCATCAAGGTACATTACAGGGATGTAACCAGTTCTCCCAAATGGATAGCACTCTGCACTGCAAATATAAACTAATAAAAGAAGAAGAAAACCATACCAATGGCAAAGTGATGGGAAACAAATGCAAAAAGCATTTTATGGGCATCAAAGGCTACCCAGAAGGAAGAAAGGCCTTTAAGGACACCAAATAATCTCAAGTGGCTATGGGGGCCATTAAGCCTTTGAAACATCTACTTGATTTCACTGTTTACTACACTGCTAAGCCACCGTGCTCACCATGCGAGCCCTGGTGTAGCGCTGTGACAGACTTGGTCTTTGAGTGTACTGAAGGGTAACCACAAAGCATACAGAACAGTATCTTATCTTCCCATAGGTGGTGAACCTGTGACACGTGTGCCACCGGGGGTCTTTGTACCACTGAAAACTCTAAAAGGTTAGCCATCAATGCCTTGTAACATTAGGACAGTAGACTGTGTACAAATACTTTATAATTTTTAAGTCACTTGATTTGCATCTTTTTTTTTTCTCTTTTGGTGGTACCAGGGATGATTTGCATCTTTTCAACACTTATTTTACAGATGAGAAACTTGATGCTCAGAGGAGTACACTGCTGACAGGCTATAAACAAGTCCCTTGTTGGCAAGGAGTCTCTTTCATTGTATCAAATAAGTAAAACAAAGCAGGCAGACAATGCCTCCTGGGCTCTCCGATCTCTTACATACTGCAGTGTTCTTCCACAAATCTAGTCACGGTATTGCTTCCTGAGGATCCACAGAAGATGGTCATGGAATTAGTACACCTGGCTCCCTATTCCTGTCCCTATGGCTACCCATACTTACAAGTATCACAACAAAGACTGCAGGGTGATCCTGTCACTTAAGTAAGACCCACAGGAAAAAAAAATCCTCTCCAATGTCCAAAACCAAACCTGAAATCCTTTACGGTAAAAATGAAATCTGCATTCCTATAATCCCATCTACATTTTTTGATCCTTTGAGTCTCTTTTGTACTTTTTTTTTTTTTTTAGTAACTACTACTTGCATAAGTTGTGGCAGGTTGATCCCAACCTTTCTGGCAGTCACTTCTTGACTTATGGTACGGAGACACTCATAGGAAATGTCTGACTTTTCAGTCTGTGTCCTTGAAGGGTTTTGTTCGAGATACAGGAGACTGAAACCAGGGCCAAGGCACTGAGATCATCCCTAACATCTTCCCATTTTTTAAATTTTATTTTGAGATAGGGTGTCACGGAATGGCCCGCACTCCACTTGAACTTGTGAGTGGGATTACAACTGTACGCCATCACGGTTTAGCTTCCTGAAGTATTAAAGGTGCTGCTTTTTTATTACTAGCCATCTTTAGTACTATGATGCAACAGCACTTCATATATAGAAAAATATGCAATAAATATTTACCACGTGAAAGCTATGTGCTTATAATATATATATATATTCTCATTTAACTGACATGCAAATACACTGCTGGAAACAAGTAGAAAATATAAGGAAGACAGACTGGTAACACATGAGCATTACTGAAGTAAAAGAGGTCGACACAAAGCATTACAACTCTTCACAGAGGAAAGGAAATACAATTGGAATAAAGCTCTGGCTAAAGAAAATAAAACATTAAGAATGACAGTTCTATCAAAGAAAGTGCTACTGATTCTGGGGTCAAATCAGTAAAAATGAGGGCAAAGTTTAAACTAACATTGTTTTTAGAGGAATGTGCAAATAAGTCCAGTAATTCTTTCAAACCAGTAACAGAACACTGTAACTCTAGGCCTTCATTAGAGGGAATGATTCTAAATAAATGAGAATGAAGCCACATTTAAATGGCTTCTGCAGAGTGCACTGCGTTGGCACAGGCGAGCAGGGTACAGTCCTAACACGGCTGCCCAGCGCGGCTTGTGGCTACTCGTCCGGCCCTCCCGGGACATGCACCCTTACTTGTGCTGCGATTCTAGTCTAGCTAATCCAAGGCATTCCCTAGTTGGGAAGATTCTGGGATTTCACTGATTTGTATATAAATGATGCTTTCAAAATGGCTTCCCGAGGAAGTTAAAAGTGATTCCGCCAGTTTTGTTCTTATTTCTAACGTTTAGATCTTACTTAATGAACTTGGTCAATTTCTCAAGATTTCAGTTTGGATCGGGACTATAAGTACAGCTTATATTTAGAAAATTATAAGAAGGATGAAAATGAGAACTTGTTGAAGCTATCCTATCAAAAACAGAGTCAAGGGGGTCGGGGATTTGGTGTAATGGTGCTGTAGCCTATCTCACAAGCAAAAATAGGCCTTAACAGAATTTGAAAACTAAGTCCTGTCATGTACTCGTACAAATTCTCAGTGTTGACTGTGATCATGATGTGTATATATACCAATAAAATCAATTTAAAAGAATAATAATAACATTTAATATATAAAGGAGGCGGGATGGAGGCTGGAGATACAGCTCAGTGGTACTGCACCTGCCTGGCAAGGGCAAAGTTCCGAGTCTGGTTCCCTGTACAAGAGGGAGGAGGGGGGAGAGAATAGAAGAGGCAGGATGTCTTCATTTCTGAATTTATTTTGTGCATTTAGAGCCTTATAATAATTAAAATTATAAAGATAAATAACTTTAATGGCCCCAGAGGGCATGGAAATGCTAAAACATTTATGTAATAAGACTCACCTATTAAAGAGCACTGAGGAAGATATATAAATTACATTTAATTCTACTGTAGTGACTAGATGAAAACAGTCTAATGAATTGTGCAAGAGTCACAGATCTTCCTTCTGGCTTTTTACTTGTGCAAACTTGGGCCAGTCATTAATGAGCTATTTACACCAGCTGCCTTCATCTGTGAAATCAGGACAGTGCTCCTTCTCCACCACACAAGAACGACCCCAGCTCTGCTCTGAGAGGTGTCCTCAGAATTTAATCTCTTTAAGCACCAAACCCAGCTGTAGAAATGTACAGGAAATGTTCATTTTCCTTAAACTTGCAGACCAGAAAATGTCTTCCAATGGCATTTCAGAGGCTGAACTAGCTCACCGTTCATGAAAATAGTTATGCTTATTGATTCAGTAGGCTTGTGTGTACACGAGAGAGGACTCTGAGGGTAAACAGGGGATAAGTTCTGGGGAAAAGAATGTAGTGAGTCATTAGGACTTGAATCAAGATGAAATGCTACACCAGATCCTGCCGAAACTGTAGGACTTAAAATGGGAAACTACTTTTTCCCATGAGAACTCAGCAATTATAATTTTAATGAATGCAAGGAATGATCTTCAAATTCTTAGCTGACATGTTGAAACGCAAGTGTTTTCAATTGAAATGCGCCATTTTATATAAAATATGGCCACAATTAATGCCACAACCAGGAGTGTTTGTGGAATTACATATGGACACATGACTACCCAAGCAGCTCATCACTATTGAAGTTATTTTTCTAGATACAGTAGTAGTTAGAAATAATGGTTTAAGGTCTTCTCATGAAATGCAAGCCTATGTCTCTTGTCTAATTGGCTCATCACTGTTCACTAAAATGGTAGTTTTCTTTTTTTTAATAATTTTTTTTGAATTTTTAAATTAGGACATGTTTACAGTACATGACTTTTTTTTTCTTCTTTTTTCTTTTGTCGGACCAGGGATCGAACTTGGGACCTTCTGCTTGTGAGGTAGGCACAGTGCCACACAGCTAAATCACCAGCCCCTTAAAACAATATATTCTCTGCTATTCCTGTTTCTAACCACTTGATATCCCCCGGAGAACCCACAATGTTCAGGTAAGTGCTTCAACTGAAATCTGCTATTATATGGCAGAATCTGAAATCAGGCCAAAAACCAATTCTGAGAAAAACAATGCCATTTAAATTCATTTAGCTTCCAGTTTCTTTTTAAATGAAATAACCTACTTTATGATGAATAAATTTCTGAACCCAAATTATGACACTTATTAACTTATTACATGCATCAATATTCACTTAAACTCAAAAGGTATGAAGTTAGTGACTATAAGAGATAAATAAAATTAGAGATGAATGACACAAATCTACAAGATGAGGCACTACAGTTAAGAGACTGAGCATATGTTCATGTGGGTTCACAGTTATGTGTATCTTACTGATATTCCTTTGTGATCTAATGTTTAAAGGGCTGTAAATACCAGCCAGGCGTTTGACACACACCTGTAATCCCAACACCCTGGGAGGCCAAGGCAAGAGTTTCAAAATTCAATCCTAGCCTGGCAATTTAGTGACATGGTGACAGCCTCAAAACAAAACAAAAAGTAAAGAAAAGGCTGGGGATATCGCTCAGAGAAAAGGTGCTGATGTGCAATCCTTCATAGTGCCCCAAAATAAAGACTGTAAATATACAATGAAGCAATCTTCTCCAAATCTACGTTATTTTAACATTAAAATTAAGAAATACTTTAATTAGATATACTTAAAAATGCACAGGAAGGCCATCTTTCGAAGTTGGCCCCTTATTCTAATAGAGCCAAGTAAAAATGGTGCTCAGATTTGTAGCCTGACTGTAACTGTGGTCCTTACTTCAATAAGGCTGTGTCTACTCGGTGTATGGTTCTTTCCTGCTCCATGTGGTCGGTAAGACACATCCTGTTGCTACTGAGACTGGCCATAACTCCTCTACAAACAAAGCCCCTGGAACAGTGTAATGGGGTCTTGCATCCTGCCCCAGCTTCTCTCTGAAATGTAGCAAAGCTGCTGACCTCTGAGGCTTCTGTTTGCTAATCTATGAACTGCGGGCCTCAGATAAAATGATGTCATAGGGTTGGAACAGGTCTAACATTCATCACCAATAATATCCCCACTTCTTCCGTACAGCAGAAGAGGGAACCTAGCTAATAGGACACAATGTTCCTGCTATTCAATTATCCCTAAGTATGATTATTCCCTCCAGGGTTTTGTCTTTTCATGCAAGAATTCAATGAACACATTATTATTACTGATCCTTTTTAGAACTCCTGTCATTTTCATGCTCCCAAGCAAAATGGGGGCTTTTCAGTACCCAATTATGAACCAATTACCTGTTCGAGTTAACTATGGAAAAAGAAAAAGTCGTTCTTATTCATCTCCCCTAATATTAATCATCTGTTCGAATGAGCAAGTTTCAACAAACAACTTCACACAGATTCATCTCATGCCTTTGTAGCTCCTTGTTGGCAATCGGATAGACTTTCGCTGGATTATCCACCCCAAAGCATGGCGTGTGCTTACAGAAAGGTTGGTCACAATTCTCTTGGGTTAACAGTAGCTTCATTTCGATCTTAAAAAAAAATAAAATGGCCATTTTGGAAGTTTATCTTTGTCTTAGAGTTTGTTTTCTCATCTCAGATGGCCCCTCTCTTCTGAAACTGGTTCTCATTTTCCAAAGCTCTCCTTTCTGCTTGGTTATCATTGAAGATTTATAATAAAATGGAAGATGGATGCCTGTGGGAACGCAAGCCCTCTGGGGATCACCAGTTTTAACCACTCCAGTGTGAACTGAAGTTTACTGCCACTCTGGTCTCCCTCCCTGTGGCAGTAAATTACCAACGATTAAGAAGCCCATTTCCCTTCACCCTCTGCCCCACGATTCTCTTGTCCCAGCAAAAACATAAAAACGATCCCCACAGGACAAAACCTACCACCGAGGCAGCAGCACGTCGGTAATTTCCCAAGGCATTATGATTGATAATGATCAGCAGAGCATGGCATAATAAGCTCCCCTTAATTTACCAGTCCCTTTGAAGGGTTAAAATATGGCAGATGTTGATAGCTGACACTCCTCGCTAACAGGAAAGACACGTTGCTGTGGGGCCCACGTCTAGGCTTTCCCTTCCCTGCAGCTGTCTGTGTAGAGCTAATTGTATCCACTTGTTTAACCTCGGGGAACGTCTGGAGGGGACCCAGTGCCACAAGGGTACCTTTTTTTTTTTTAACGGTCATTTCCTCTCTGGTGTAACTTGCATGACAGTATGTGACAAGCAAAAATTAATGGGGACACTGCTGTGCCAATTCCTCCTGAATTGCTGACACTAGCTACAGGCTGCCTGTTTGCCACCCAGCCAAGACCTCACATGAAACATGGCGAGAGGCCCACAGCTCTATTCACCGACAAGCCAGCTGGTCAGTGAGGAGAGGAGCTGAAACAATGTGGCGCACAAACCAGGAAGAAAATGCTTTACAAACCAACGCGGACCGAGGAGGTGGCGTTTGCTAGGAGCTAATATACCGGTTTATTTTCCTCAGTAGCAAACTGCAGGATTCCAACCTCCAAGGATTTAAGACAGAAGACGTACACCGCTTCTACGATCTCCCAAGGTGCAAGGATGGCGTATCATCCAGGCAAAAGGAGACTGCGCGACTTTCATCTCCAAAGAGACTCTTCCAACAGGCTGCTTCCAGGAAGGCCTGAGCCAACAGGCTATCTCCTGCCTCCAGCTAACGACCACAGTGCTGCCCAGTTTAGAAATTCTATGCATGGATATGTCACTCACTCTTTCTCGCACATACAAGTGCACATGCAAGCACACACACAAAAGAAGCTTGAGTTCAAGCCCATTAATTGCCTGCTACATTTTGGAGGGTTGGGGACTATACCCCAACCTTGGCAAGGTCTGTTTTCTCCTCTCAATATAAGCAGGAATCCACCTCTACTGGTGGCCATTTAAAATGGTGGCCCTGTTATAGATTAGTTCCTGATGATTTTGACACAGATGAACAGATAAAAGGCATGTTTTTAAGGCACAGCAGAAAAGTCACCTAGCTATAATCTTGTATATGACTCAAAAGCCAACTTTAAGGGGGAAACGATGGAAATTTGAAATGGGAAAATAATACAATAAGAGTTTTAGATCAAACTAAGGGCATTTTTTTTTTTTAAAGACAGGGTCTTGGGCCGGAGGATTAGCTCAGTGGTTCTAGCACCTGCCTTGCAAGTGCAAGGTCCAGAGTTCGATCCCCGGTAACCACATACAATGCTGGGCGTGGTGACTCATGCTCACCAGTCATCAATACCACATACCACAGTTCTGGGCGTGGTGGCTCACGCCTGTCATCCCAGCACTCGGGAGGCAGAGGCAGGAGGATCGCTTAGTTTGAGGCTTGCCTGGGCTACATAGTAAGCTCAGAGCCAGACTGAACTACAAAGCGAGACCTTGTCTCAAAAAAAAAAAAAAAAAAAGGACAGGGTCTCGCTTTGTAGTTCAGGCTGGCCCTGAACTCACTATGTAGCACAGGCTAGCCTCAAACTCACAGCAATCCTCTGTGAGTCCTGCCTCTGCTTCCCGAGTGCTGGGATTACAGGTGTTATGTGGTTACTAGGATCATATTTGGACCTTGTGCTTGTGAGGCCAATGCTGGCACCACTGAGCTAAATCCCTGGGCCTTTAAAGGGATTTTTTTTTTTTTTTTTTGAGACAGGGTCTCGGCTTTGTAGTTCAGGCTGGCCCTGAGATCACTATGGTGCCCAGGCAAGCCGCCGCGAACTCAGCAATCCTCCTGTCTCTGCCTCCCAAGTGCTGGGATGACAGGCGTGAGCCACCAAGTCCGGCATTGTGGTATGTGGTGTTGACTGTTGGTGGGTGTGAGTCTCCACGCCCAGCATTATATGTGGTTACCGGGATTGAACTCAGGACCTTGCG
>PVIC010021472.1:8931-28677 GCA_004025085.1 Thryonomys swinderianus
GGGAGGCAGAGACAGGAGGATTGCTGAGTTCGAAGCTTGCCTGGGCTACACAGTGAGCTCAGAGCCAGCCTGAATTATAAAGTGCGACCCTCAAAAAAAAAAAAGAAATCAAATAACAGGTGCTAGAGAGTATGTTAGGGGAGAAGGAATTCTTTTATACCATTGGTGAGAATGTAATCTAGTAAAAACATTATGGAAATCAGTATAGTGATTCCTTAGAAAAACTGAAACAAGACATCCCACTTGACCCAGATATCCCTTTTAAGTATCTTCCCAAAAGAACTGAAGACATCATCTTACAAAGATACACACAAGCTTGTCTTTTTGATTCATTGTTATCCAACTTATTATTTGATTTTTCTTAATAGTTTGTCCACTGTGAGAAACTACTTGGATCAAACTAGTGTTAATATCAAGTGCACTTGGCAGTCGTGGTTTTCATTTTTTTAGTTTATTGGTACATTCTATGTACACATTGTGATCGTATTCAACATCATGAATTTGCTCCTGTACATGACACATCTTGACTGTCACTTTTCCTATTCCCCTGTCCTCTCTACAACCCTTGCACCCATATGTAGAAACTTTGTTTCCATTTTTTGTTTTTACTATTAGAATTTTTTTCTTTCCCTTCTTTACTTTCCCCAGCCCCCTCTTGCCCTTTTCTCTTCGAACATTCTCTTCATATTTTACAATATCTATCAGACATTCTGGACCTCGTTTACACCTTTAGTTTCTCATACTAAAAAATGATATGGTATTTACATATCTGCGTCCTATTTATTGCACTTATAAGTATATCCTCAAGCATCCATTTAGCTATAAATGTCTTTATCATTCTTTATAATTGAGTAATACTCCATCTTATTTTTTTAAAGCCCCCATTCTTCTTTATCCAGTGTCCAGTTGATGGACTTTTGGTGTTTTCAAGATTTAGCTATTACAAACTGAGGTGCTATAAACATATATCTCTAGGGTATGATTCTTTTAATTATTTTGTGTATACCTAGCAGGGAAATAGCAGGGTCAAATGGGACCTCTATTCCAGTCACACAATCACTTACTTAGCATTAATGACTCTCTTCCAACAAAATCAACTTCAGAACACTGGTAAGTCATGGCTCAGAATCATTCTTTTATCTCATTGATCATAGTAATACTATTTAGTGAACATAGCAGTGGCTGTATTTGAAGATCATGAACCTGAGTTCTCTCTACCATTTTTACTGTTGGTGTTTGCTTCTTTTTGGTATTGGGAACTGACGTCAAGAACTTTGAACAGAACTATATTCTTGTTCCTTTCCACTTTTTGAGTCAGGGTTTCACTAAGTTGTCAACTGCCCAGTCTAGGCTAGAATTTGAGATGTCTCAACCTCCAGAGTGGTTGGATTATAGGTCTACATGACCTGTCCAGCTCTGGATTTGAATTCCAGTTAAAAGATTGACTGAATTTGTGATAATGTGCAAGAATAATGTGCAAGCAGGGTCATATCTGTCCTGAGTGAATCTTTCATGTAAAATGCATATATGTGCATAAAAGACAAAAACTAGAACTTCTTGTGATTGGAAAGAACAACATGGTTAACGTTTTGGGTTCTGCTTGCTCATATGTGGTGGCATTATGGAAAGTTTCTTCTGAAGCTTGCTTTAATGTCACATTCCAGCTTTAACATCACATTCGTCCTCCCTATGGAAATACGAAGAAATCTTACAGAGCTTCTTTCCTCTAAGCTTACTTTACTTTCAATAGCTCACAGTTGTACCAGGACAGATTAGTTTCAATCAGGTTATAATATCAAGGTCCCAAATTACAATGTGCCCATTTTATAATTTTAATCTCAAAGCTAGATTTTGTTCTTTAGACACGGAGTAAAAACATAGATTAGTATGTAGGTATTTATTTGCATGCTCATGCATGTATACTCACTCAGATCTATAAGCTGAGCAAAATGTTTGCCTTCAGTAAGTTCTTCTTGTTGCATTTACTGCTCAGTCTCTTTTCAGGAGTCACTATTTTCAAGAAGTGACAACAAAACGCCCAAACACACTGGCTTTGTGTTGCTAAGAAACTAACTCTAAGATTCCTCTTCTGGTATCTCCACTGCAGGCTTCAGGACTTATTTCTCTATTTTGCATTCTCTCAGAGATTTTCCTCTTAATTCTGAGGAGGAGCTTTGTGAAGACATGTGTGTATGTGGTGGGGAACGAGGACTAATTTCCTTTATTGATAGATTTGAAATATTATTTGCCCAGAGAGAACAAGCTGGGTGTGACTCACATTCTTCTCTCTCAGGCACTAGACTTCTCCTCAAGGGCAAAAAAAGCAGTCAATCACCTAGAATATCAATGAGCTCATTTTGAGAAACAACTGAGCTGATTAGCTTGAGTTCAGACCATGACTTGTGTCTTGGTACTTTTGTATCTTTAGTTGATCTTCAAAAGAAAAAGCAGTTCTCAAGAGGAAAGGGAGATTTTCAAACTAGTGTTTTCATTTCCCTACAATATGAAAAATTTTATAGAGCATGAGAAATCTTTTCAAGCTTCTTAGCCCAGAGCGGACGACAGAAAGAAAGGAAGTATGGGGAAAATAGAGGTACTAGGACATACACAGGAAGTCATGAGGAAGTGAGTTGGATCCTCTGACGGCGGGTAATGAATAATGTCTCCATTTCCCTCAAAGCACTGAAAAGGATCCCAGCTTTGTCGGGTTCCTTGAACTACCTTGGAAGCTACCATATACACCTGCTAGAAAAGAAAGAAGTTTCTATCTTTAACTTCTCAACTCAAACTCTACATAAAAGCTCTTATATTATTACATCTCTCACTACATTTTCTATTTTCTTCCATTAATTTCTCTAAATGATAAGGAAAGCCTCCATATTTCTCACGCTGATTATTTCTTATATTCATATTTTTTAGGATTGCTTTAATTAAGTATCAGAGACATGATGGGTTAAGACAACAAAATTGTGCCTCTCAAAGTTCTAAAGAACACAAACCTGACACTCTTGTGTTAGTAGGGTCACAGTAGCAGACACTTTAACCTTCCACCTCTGCCTCTAGAGCTCCAGGCATTTCTTTCCGTGTGGCAGCACAAGTCTGGTCTTCACCTCCATCCCCACATCAGCACAGAGCATCCTTCCTGTATGCCCTTCTCTGTCTGCTCCTCATCTCACTGATCAGAGTGGATTAGGGTCCACCCTCAGGGCCGCCTCTTAACCTGATGCCCAGCGACACACTCACATTTGGAGCAGTAGGGATTCAGAACTGAATATATCTTCTAGAGGCCATAATTCCACCTATAGTCATAATGTTAAGTGACATAAATCTGACACACAAGCTTAAATATTATATGAGTTCTCTTATATGAGAGACTCAAAGTCTAAATAGAAAGCAAAATAAAGGATAAATGATAGGAAATAGGGAGATAGAATTTTCCTAAAGGAGAAGAAGATCAAGAGATAGAAGGAGGGAGGTGGAATGGAAAAGAAAGGGGATGCAAAAAAAGAATTAAGATATGCTACCTACATGTACCAATTCCCACAAAGAACATAAACTTTATACTATAAACGTATTAATATAAGAAATGAAAGAGTAAGAAAGCACAAATTGAGATAAGCAGGGCAACAGTTTGCAGGGCTCAAAATTTATTTGACATCCAATTTGCCGACTGTTCCAGAACAACCTGGCCCCAGTATCTAAGAATCAGTTACAAACAGTTGTGAGATCAACAAAAGAGGCAGATGCACTCCACATTCCACCTCCCTCCTTCTATCTCTTGATCTTCTTCTCCTTTAGGAAAATTCTCTCTATTTCCTATCACTTATCCTTTATTTTGCTTTCTATTTAGACTTTGCATCTCTCATATAAGAGAACTCATATAATATTGTAGAGAGAGTGATTTATTGAGGACTTGATTCTGGGTGGCAGCAGTACTAGCAGACCCCTGAGATTTGGGTCAGAAGGAGACAACTTATAAATACGAACAGAACTATCTTCATTCACATTAGTAGGTGCGTTGTTTATCTCAAGCTAATATCAAGGATATTAGGCATATTTGTTGCACTCATAGTGTGAAGTGCTGGTGAAAAAGCTCTATAAAATACTGTACTGACTGTTTGTAGGATGCTGAGAAACTGCAGACAACCAGGAAGGGCTGCGCAGAGAGAGTCTTGGTGTTTGTAACTCGAAATGGCTTCAGACCTGCCAGGTTGAATCCCTACACCAAACTATGGTATTAACTAAATTATAAGCCACATCCAAAATCTGTCTTACTACTATTGTTTTATTCCTTTTGAAGGACAATACATCTGTTATTTTATTTGAGTTCTACAACAAACCTATGAACTCTTTCAAAACTAAGGATGGTTAGTATAATCATATCTCTGTTTTCTAATTCATAATCTAAGTTTCTACCCTTTTAATCACACCTTTCCATTTCAGGGTCATAACTCCCCCATAATATGTCAGTTAGCATGCAGATGACCCAGCGGAAAGAAGGGCCCTATCGCAATTTACTGCAGTTGGGAAGATCCTGGAGACTTCGGTCAGCACTTTTCGTTGCCACATTATGTCACTCGAGACCTGGTCCTGCTTTGGAGCCTCTCAGCCTCCCCCCCACCCCAGGACACTGTGAGTCTTCGTAGGTGGAGAACTCCATCCTCCTAGCCGGGATGAGCCAAGAGTGTCCCCCCAGAGCTGCCAAGTCTGAAGCCCTTGGCCCTTGTGTTCAGGCCTCACCCAGTCGCCTTCAGGTTACTAGTCAGCCTCAGGAAAGCTGTCGATGGCCATGACGCATCTGCCTGAAAGGTCTCTCTCTCTCCCTCTTCTTCCATGACGATTCATACAAGGGTGTCAGAATAGCCAGAGATGTTCTCAGGTAGGTGATGTACTTAGTTCAGTCTGCACAGGTGACCTTATGGCTAAGGTTGAGGTTGGCTCAGACTTGCCCGCTGCTCAAACTCAGTGAAGGGTTTGGAGTGTTGGTCAGAGGGAGCCTGAAAGTTGAAAAGATGCCACTGTGGAGGCCAAGTCCTCAACTGCGTGTGTTCTGCTGGCAGCTCCACAAGGGCCATTGGCATCACCTTGTTTTTGCTCTTGGAGTCACATCCCGAGGCCACCGCTTACCTGGGTAGCCCCGTGTCAGAAGCGGCTCAGCAATCCTTCACTTTTTCCCCAAGAGATTCTTCCTTCTCTGCCAGCTTTCCACATAAAATCCAGGAGGATCTCTCCTTTTCCATTGTAGATAAGCCATTTTCTGCAACCGCCAGGGACACCGGACCTCATTACTTGAGGCTGTAAACAGAAGAGTCAGTCACATTGTCCCCGTGCCCCTCCGAAAGGCGTCCTCAGTGACACAGGTGCCCTTTGAATCCAGACTCCGCCAGGTGAACACAGCTTCTTTCAGTAAACCAGTGATGGCTTCTTCCTATGTTCCTTTAAAGAGAGAGGCAAAAGAAAATCCTGACTTTTTATCAGTACCCTGTGTGGCAAGTGCAATTGTGCCATTGTGGCAAGCTGTGTGAGGCCTCACAGCTTGACCACTCACAGCTAGAAGGTTTGGAGAATCAGAGACGGGGAGTCTACACATCTCTTCCTGCACAAGCTCTCTATCCAGCAGCCGAGAGCAAGTGCCTACCCCTCCTTGTCCCTCACACACATATTTGTTTGTAACAAGACATCAAAAAAAATCACATAGCCTGCTCTGTAAGCTTGGTGAAGTCTTGCTTCTTTGTGCCTTCAGGAACTCTGACAGTACCTCGCAAGAAAACTCCCTTAATAGAAAAACATTCCGCACTCTTCTGTCTGCATTATTAGGTAACACAAGTTGCTTAATTGGGTTCTGTCAAAGCAGCACAAGACTGGAAGGCATTCTACACACAAGTCTCACTGAGATATGAGGCTCCTGAGCTGCTTGATTCATTTCATGCACATTTTTGGTATCTGTGGTCTTTTAAACATTTAGTGAACATTGCTTATTTCATAATATATATTGATCTTTAATATCACTATTAAAGTAGCCTCTATGCATACTTACATAGAAACTTTTGACTTGCTTCTCTTAGTCACCTCTGTGGTGTGGACAAGTAACAGTATTGTACATGCTAAATGACCAAGGACAAGGACATATTTATGTCTGGAGAACTTAAAATGAACAGCTCCAGGGCATGCATACATAAAAGCTAACCAGCACATGTATTCTTACATGGCTTAAACTGAAGTTCTTTAAAGAAAAAAAGGCAATAGAATGTCTTGTATCTATATCATATTCTTTTACATCATTTTGTTATTCTTATGAAATTTTCTTGCATATATATATATATATATATTTTTTTTTTTTTTTTGAGACAGGATTTCACTTCGTAGTTCAGACTGGCCCTGAGCTCACTATGTAGTCCAGGCAAGCCTCGAACTCAGCAATCCTCCTGCCTCTGCCTCCCGAGTGCTGGGATGACAGGCCTGAGCCACCACGCCCGGCTTGCATATATAATTTGATTGAAATTTCACAGCAATTATTGAGGCACACATCATCATCTCCATTTTCACGTGAGAAATTTGAAGTTTGAACACGAAGAACTTCTACCACAACTATGCTGCTAGTAAATAGCAGTATGGACTTCAACCTGGACTTTAGAATTTCAGCTCTGCAACCCCTCACCAAACCGTAACATTCAGTAGGAGTCCAAGAGCCAGAAGCAGACATAGCTGTTGAGAAATTGTCAGAAATATAGCATCTCATCAAATGAGATGAATCAAAATGTTGATTCAAAATCTTCAGGAGTTCATGGCTCAGTAGAGTTCAAGGATCACTAGGGTACAGCAGAACCTGCCATTTATTTTATAAATAAACTTTATTGGAACATGGCTATAGCAACATTCACATTTTGGCAGTTCAATCACTACTTGCAGGAGAGATGGTAATGCCCGTAAATCATAAAGTGTTTAGTATGTTGGTCTTTATAAAAAAGTTGTTGACATTTGGACCGCAGTAGTGTATCTCAAATGATCGGGACAGACGGGCCACTTTTTTTCCTTTCGGTTTTGATGCCTTATAGACCAGTACTTTCATCTAAATATAATACAATGAATTTCTCATAAAATAAAAAGACATATAAAGGTAAGCTTTGATTTTAAAAATATTATATTTAACAGATAATAAATTGATCTGTTCAGCTGGCAGAAAAATTTGTCTCTGATTACTCTTTTTTATTGGTTTTATTGATTTTACATCATGATTACACTTGGCATTGACAATTTGTACTAGTCTATGACACAACTTAATTCTCATTTTTCCCTTTCCTCTGCCCACCCTACAATCTTCCCATCCCTGGTATACATAAGCTTTGCTTTCATTTTTACCATCAAATTTTTTCTTTTCCTTCTTTACTTGCCCCTACTCCCCTTTGCTCTTGGAATATTTTCTATTTCATGATATTTATCATACATTCTGTAACTCATTTAGATCTTCAGTTTCTCATACCAGGGAAAAGCTGTGGTATTTACACATCGGTGACCTATTTATTTCACTTATGAATGTGCCCTCAAAGTACTTCTATTTGAATTTAAATGACTCAAATTTATCATTATTTGTGGCAGAATAATACTCCATTTTATTAAAAAAAAAAAACATTTTCTTTATCCTGTCTCCAGTAGATGGGCATTTGGGTTGCCTCCAAAATTGGGCTATCACAAACTGACCTGCTATAAACATGACTGCATGTATGTCACTGTGATATGAATCTTTTAATTCCTTTGTGTATGTACCTAGCAGGGAAATAGCAGGATCATTACACTCAATGTTTTTGCTTCTCATGCATCAGGAACCTGCTTCAGACCTGCATGGTCTGGTGCATGGCATGTTTTTCATAACAGTTCTCCTAAACTGGCCTTCAGTGCTTCTTCAGCGACAAGAAAAAAGAAATGTTGGAATTATAAATGCTTCCCAAGTGGAGGATGCCATTGCTTTCTGAAAAGTTCAGCTGATGTTTTATTTACCAGTGTTTCATCACAGCTGCTAGTTTCCAGCTGCTTCGTTATTGCAGAAATATATGCAGCCACTGCCGCTTCTTTGCATTAAGTGGTGCTTACCAACTTACTCTTTGGCTCTCAGTTTTTAATATAGCATCTATATTCACACAGCCAAAGGGACTGAACTCACAAAAGATGTCACTGCATCCAGGGAGAAGTCACCGAATTCTGTCATCTAGTTGACATGCAGAGCAAATGTTAGACTCCAGAAAAGAAAAAAAGGTACAAGAACACACTTTCCAAACTCCACTAGAAAAATTACCTACAGTCTGGGAAAATGAAAAGCCTCCAACTCTATTTTATTAGTTAGTTGGTCTCATGTTGCTAGGTAACAAGCTCTCAATAGCTCTTGGCCCGTATCCATAGCACTGCTTTCCAAAGGAGTCAGGCTTATCTTGTAAGTCCCCAAGAGTCCTCAACTCTGACTCCTTGTCTTCTCAGCTTTCTGTTCATTTGCTGGGTGGAGAATCTGCATGTGTCTGAGATCTTGGCAAATTCTACAACCTACAGCCCAGTAAGTAGAGCTATGTCCTTCAGGAATCACAGGTGGTGGGAAGAAAAGTAAACTGACATCCATCCACCCCCACGTCTGGAGTCTGCAGGAAGCCCTGCAGGCTATCAGCACACAGTGAGCGCTGACCTACCGCTTTCAAACCACGCTGCAAGAATCTCACACGTGCCCATGTAACAGACTGAATGTATATATAGGATAGAGAGAGAGAGATAGAAAGCTCATTGGATCACCCAGTTGGTACCCACTGCCAGCGCACAACTGTTCGCCACTTGTTACCCCTCAAGGGCTTGAATAGAGCTGTCTGTCATTTTAAAGAATAAGCTCACTAAGACTAGGAAATGGGCATTTTTTATATTATCTGTTCAGCACACACTGCCAAGCAGCGACATAAATAAAAGTTAAATATTTCTAAACATCCCCTTCTGAGGCATGAAAGAGCAGAATAAAATCAGCTGCCAAATTAAGTTTGGACTCAGTGAATCTCAGTAACCTGTTCCATTCATCACATACGTGTGGAGAAGAAACAGAGCTCTCGTCCTTCCTTCCGCACACCAGACGTCAGCACACACTGGCTCAGAGAGGAGTGGAGGAGGCAGAGGGAAGAAAACTCACACGGGCTTCCCAGGGGCTGCGAAGGTGGCGCTGGAAGAGCGGAGCTGTGCTCCTGAGCCCAGCAGAATGAACTGGGCCTCGAGAGCTCACTGAGCACCGCGCTGTTCATTTTCACTCTCCACAGCAGCGACACTTGGAACAAGGAGATGAGTTCAGTGAAATGTTCTGCTCAATCTTGCAATGAGTGAACTCTCTCTCTCTCTCTCTCTCTCTCTCTCTCTCTCTCTCTCTCTCTCTCTCTCTCTCTCTCTCTCTCTCTCTCTCCCTCTCTCTCACCCTCCTTTTTTCTTAGAGATACAGGTGGGGATGGAACCCATGATTTCACATCCACTAGGCAAATGTCCCACCACTAAACTCCCTCTCCTGAATTTAAAAATTCAGGCTGGAAGTTTTTCAGTGGCAGTAGCAGGGTTTAAACTCTCATCTGTTTGAGAACCTTGTCTGCCTATTCATGACAGCGTTAATTTAAACTCTACCCAGTGCTTCCAGGTGGTGAACCCTAGCACTCAGGCACACAGAGAGTCTCATAAAATAGAATTAGAATTTAAAAACAAATAGTAAAAGCCTCTCTGATATAATGATAGGCAGTGCTTCAGTTGCTCTTTCAGCAGCCAGTGTGCAGGTAGAGGCGGGATGGGGTGAAGGGAGGGAATTCTGGGGGCTGAGGAACAACAGCAGCAGGCACTGGGCTCTCCCTAGGAGGGACTTTGTGCAGCGTTTCTCAGGGTCTTTTAGGACAGGGTGACTGAGAAATGTCTTTCTAAAATCAGTAATGTTTAAATATTTGCATTCATCAAGTAGGATACAAATGTTTATGAAGTGTGTGTTATGTCTGAGAATCCCCTAGGGAGTGTGTGTGTGTGTGTGTGTGTGTGTGTGTGTGTGTGTGAGGGCAGGGGCTGAGTGTGGAAGTTGACAGCACTCGAAGCCTGAGATCAAACTCACATGGAATCCAAGAATTTAAATTAACCAGAGAAATGACAGAAAGTCAATCAACAAAGAAATAAAGAACTAAATCACTTGGGGATATTGGTCGTGATTATCCCTTGATGCCTGCAGTCTTTCTCAGCCACCTTTGACGTTCTGAAGGCACCCCATGAACTAAAGCTTTCCTTTGCCCTGTATTACAATTCAGTTGCAACTTTATACTTCTTCTGTTTCTTATGACCTCTAACTTGGTATCTCCAAGTCATCCAACAGGAACATATGCCTCATGACTGCATCTAAGCAGGACCTCTGAAATTGTTTATCTCAAGCCACAAAATCTGAAGGGCGCCTTTCATTGCTAATTCATCTCGGCACTTCGGCATCTCCACATGTGTCCTTTCAGCACCCTCCTCCTCAGGTCGAGCGCGCGCCCATCCTCCCTCCAATCCTTTGACAGCTCCTTTTCAGCCCCTTTGGTGGCTTCTCCTTCCCTGTTCAGTTTCCCACTGTGGGTCTTTGCAAGGTCCTTGTTATTTTCTGTTTGTACTTTCTGCCTCTCGCCCACTTTTAAGATTTTAATTCTAAATGAATTTTATTTATATGCTAACTACTGCCAAGTCTGTATCATTAACGTATTTTTTCCCCCAGAAATCCAAGTAAAAATGTGTTTCCTAATCAACAACATTACTTTAGGTTCTTACAGATAGCTTAGACTCAAGCTATCCAATGAGGAATATGTTGTCTCTTTCCGAACCCCACAATTAAAATGAAAAAATCAAAATATACCAAAGTGTATGGGGTGCAGCAATCTTCAGATGTAAATATATAACTGTAAATTAAAAATGAAAAAAAGATCTCAATAATTTTATAATATGAAACCAACAAATAAATCACAGATGTGTAAACACCATATCTTTTCTCTGGGATGAGGACCTGTAGATGTAAATGAGTTCTAGAATGTAAGTTAACTGAAAATGTGTCAGTGATCTAAAAATAAGTAGACATAAGGATCAGAATTGTAAGGCCCTTAAGGCCAGGGATTTAGTTCAAGTGGTACCATGCAAACCATTAGAGCGCAGGGGCCTGAGTTTGATCCTCAGAATGGCAAAAAAAAAAAATAGTAATAAATTTCCATGACTTTGGATTTGACAATGTATGCTTAGATATGATACTAAAGGCACAAACAATAACAAAAAGGATAAATAACATTTAATTGAAACTTAAGATTTTTGTGCATCCAATAAAACGATCAAGAAACTGAAAAGATGAAACAAACTACCAGAGGAAAGAAAATAATTTCAAATAATCTCTCTCTTTCTCTCTCTCTCTCTTTCTCTCTCTCTCCCTTCCTCATATATACATATATGGTATCTTTTACTTTCTCCATTCTTATTAGTGTATGTTTTTGATACACAATAAACACTTACCTCATGGTAAATTGGTAGAAAGAGATATGGTATCTTGAACCTTCTACTTCTCCTCCCTGATCCTCACATTTTCCCTGTCCCAAGATCCGCTTCCTATCTTCACATAGTTTATATGCATATTTAAAACAATTACAGTATCTGAAATATATTTAACATTCTTACAACTTTATTAAAAAGACAATCCAACTAAAAATGGACAAAAGGTCGGGCGTGGTGGCTCACGCCTGTAATCCCAGCACTTGGGAGACAGAGGCAGGAGGATTGCTGAGTTTGAGGCTTGCCTAGGCTACATAGTGAGCTCAGGGCCAGCCTGAACTACAGAGCGAGACCCTGCCTCAAAAAAAAAAAAAAAAAAAAGGACAAAAGACTTGAGACATTTCTCCAGAGACACAAAGTGGCCAACAAGCATAGGAAAAGATATTCAAAATCATTAATCCTTAGGTAAATGAAAATGAAAACCACAATGAGTTAGCATTTCTCATGCATTAGAATGAACTAACCAAAAGGAAAAATAACAAGTGTTGGGCAGGATGTAGAGAATTTTTTTCCCTCATACTTTAATGTAAAACAATGTAATGTTAGACAATGCAGCAGTTGTGACATTTTGGAAGTTGCTTAGAAAGCTGAAGATAAAATTCCTCTGTAACCCAGCACTTCCACTTTTAGTTATATACCCACAAGAATTGAAAACAGGAGCTCAAACTAATGGTTATGCAGATATAGTCATTGAATCATTGTTCACAGTAAACAAAAGATAGCAGGTGACTAAATTTTCATCAACAGATAGATAGGTAAGTGCACAGTAGTTTATATGTGGACTGGAAAACTTCAGTCATTAAAAGAAATAAAGTACTGATATATACTACAAATTGAAGGATCCTTAAAATATTATCCAAAGAAGCTAGGATAACTGTTATATATTGTTCAATTTTGTATATATAAGATATTCTGAACAGGTAAATCCTTTGAAACAGAAAACAAATTAGTGATTTCTTAGTAGACAGGGATCTTCAGTCTGGATAATTAAAATGAATTTTAGCTAGATACAAGCAGCGATTCACAACATTGTGAATGTATGAACTTACATTTAAAGTGGCTTATTTTATGTCATGTGGATTGCACAGCTTAATGTTTTAAAAATCAAGATACATAGACCCAAGAAGATATCTAAGACAACTTTCACCAATTCCTTTAAAAAGTAATGACTGTTGACTTATGATGATACAATTTCTAATTTTTCATCATCTTGAAATATATACATGATTAAAGAAACCAATTTATGTATTATAATTTATAGTTGTATGCTTTTATTAGACATGATGAGTTTTATCAAACTATATTTTTATAGTCAATAGAACCAAGGTTTTTTCCATATAATTTAAGATCATAGAAATTCTAGTATTTTAAGTTTCTTGGCATGTAATAATATTTCCCATTTGGGTTAAGTTTCTCAGTGCACCATAGAAAAGGTAAATCTTTTTATATTCTTTTCCTAATGTGAAAGGGAAAAAAAACCAAAATGATTCAAGGAAAACGAACGTGATCACCCATAAACTAAAATATTGCACCCCTTGTACATATTTCTCTGTCTAGGAGAGCTATGAAACTACTCACATTAAGAAAACACTTCACTGCACACAGGAAAACAAGTATATGTTTAGTACTTAATGTACTCTTTGGGTAGTTTTAAATGGAAACTTCTGTAGTGAATTTTCTTTAAGTGCTCCTAATTTCAGTATGTTATCTAAATTTGAACTGAGACAGATGTAATACAGATCCATTAGAACAGTGCTTCTACAATCCTAGATGTAATTCGGCTACTTCACATGTGTAGCCCTGAGCCATTCTGTTGTCTGTGTGATATATTATTTACAATTTAAATTATTTAAACTCCCAACAACAACAAGGGTGAGATGGACAGTCACAGTGACTACAGAATAGAGTGAATCAATGACTGAATTCTCACGTTTTGTTTCAGTTTGGACTTCTGCAAGCTGAGCCTTAGAAACTTCCTAGAACAGTAGCATTCCGCTTGTACATAATGAGAACAAAGTGTACCCGGAAGTCAATTATCTATTGTAGGATAATAATTTTAAAGGAATTCATCTAAATAGAAGATTTTCTAGCCTTTGACTAAGCTGTAATCTGATCTTTGTCACCTTATCAAGTGCACTCAAAGTCAGACTTAGCATACTAAAGGGAAAATAAATTTAGGCTTTTTCTTTATTCAATTTTGTATTTCTCAAGTTAAAATGCTGAAACTTTAAATATAATCTTTGTCTTAAAAACATTAAAATAATAATATATTCTCCCTGACTCTCCCATCAGTGCTTCCGCAGACTGACTGAACATAGGAAATAAAAATGAGGCTCTCTTTCCCTCTCTCTTTTTTCTTTTCTCTCTCTCCTTCTGCTTCCTCCCCCTCTCTCCCTGTTTTTCTCTCTCTCTCTCTCATTGTTTTTTTCTCTCTCTCTGTAATATACAATGGAATCATTTTATAGACAAAACTGAGAGTATTTTTATTTCTATTTTTATTTAATTGTTTATTTTAATTAATTGTTAAATTCAGACCAAATGATAACATTTCCAAAAATTAACTTTATTTTTCTTTTTTTGGTATTTAACAATATCAGGGAACAACCAGCCAAAATGGCTGACAAGCTAAGCTAACAAACCACATAGCCTCAAACAAATGAACATGATTTGAATAGCTTTATCAAGCTGTTTTTTTGCTTTGTTTTTTGTTTTTTGAGACAGTATCCTGCTTTGTAGTTCAGGTTGGCCCTGAGCTCACTATGTAGCCCAGACAAGCCTCAAACTCAGCAATCCTTCTGTCTCTGCCTCCCAAGTGCTGGGATTACAGGCCTGAGCCACCATGCCTGGCACTGTGGTATGTGGTATTGATGGCTGGTGGGCGTGTCACCATGCCTAGCATTGTATGTGGTTACTGGGGATCAAACTCAGGACCTTGCATTTGCAAGGCAGGCGCTGAACCACTGAGCTAAATCTCCAGCCCTGCTTTATCAAGTTTATTTCCATTGCAGCTTAGATTCCTATGCCAAAATATTAATGGGAAATCTTTAAACTTAGTAGTAGTGTAACTAAAACATCTTTGAAATTTTGTCATATTTATTTTATTTTTCCTTAGCATTTTCTTTACAGATAGTATACAATTAAATGTAATTTCCAATTCTGAATAAGCACAGTCTATTCTTTTTAATTCACCATCAATGAATTAAAACATCTGTGTGATCACTAAAAGCTTTCAAATGCTTTATCTTTTGATCCACCCAACAATCTATGTGGAAAAAGTACATTAGTCATTAAAATCTTGTTTTTAAGAAGAGATTATTTATATTTAGCAAGTTTAAAATGCGTTTATGGTCATACAGACTAAACATGGACTAGGAGAGATTGGAAACCATGTTTCATGACTTCTGATCCTAGTCTCTCTCAAATGTACCACTCTTTCTAATTAAAATTATTTATTTTTACATTTCATATCAATGTACAAACAGAAGTTCAAAATAACCAGTAAGTAAGATTTGGACTATTAGACTATAACACAACAGGAAAAAAAATGTAAAACCAGTTATTACATAGCTCTCATTCATGGAGTCAATACTGAATTTTAAGAACATGTTAGAACATGTGGTTTTTAAGAAGATAAGAAAAAGGTGGAAATCTTTTTTTTAAGTAGGTTACAATTCATTCATTTTGTGAAACTAACTGATAAAGTCAAAATCTAGCAGCAGAGGTTGCTACCCTGCTGGAGAAAAGGCATTTATACTGCAGTATGTGTTTTAATGAAAGTTGTAACTTATAGTTTCACATGACTTCTCATTCTCTTCATTTTCTTTATGGGTGTTCCCAAGTTAAAAGAACTTAAAAGGAAAATAAAAGCAAATCAACTATGGCTTTAATGTAACAATTATTTTAGAATAGAATATTTTAACCCTACTCCTTTCAATCAGACTAGGAGGAAGTCCCTAACTCTACCTTCCTTGCAGCCTGGGGAATGTAGGGAACACTTGCAGGGGCCTGGAACAAATCCGAAGAGAAGGCCTGATCTTCATTCCGCCCTCACCGGACCGGCTGCAGTGTTCCCTTCTGGACACTCAAGAAGCCAAGTAAGTGGAAATCTAAGGTCGGCACATGACACTCTTTCTACAGTCAGGTTTCTGAAGGACTGAAGAGTAACTATTGTTCTTCTTTTTTACTCCAAACTCCATTATAATGATTTTGAAAGGAAATTCAGATCACAAAAGATCCAATCAACAATTAATGTGGCTTAGAGAAGAAACACTGTAACTAAGGTGAAAAACAAGAAAATTATCCAGAATCAGTCACCTTCACGTTGCTTTACGATACAGTATAAGATATATTTACATGTTTATTTAAATGCAGAGAAGTCATAGTTATCTATTTCAAGGGCAATAGGGCATAGATCCAATGTCCAAGGTGCAGTAATTTATTAAAAGCAATTTTCACTACGGTACAAGACTCTGGGGAAGAAATTTTTGAGTTAACCCCATGTAAGTC
Source organism: Thryonomys swinderianus (assembly GCA_004025085.1). Taxonomy (NCBI): domain Eukaryota; kingdom Metazoa; phylum Chordata; class Mammalia; order Rodentia; family Thryonomyidae; genus Thryonomys; species Thryonomys swinderianus. The sequence continues at coordinate 24,982 of PVIC010021472.1, forward strand.
ATGGGCTACATACAGAGGGGGAATGTTCTATTCACTTTAAATCCTTTTTATCAGAAACACAGCATACCATAAATATTTCTGGAATATCTTCCATGTCAAAAGCAAATATTTATTAAGTTTTACTTATCTAGAAATAGCAATATCTCCTGAATTTACATATGGCTGGAGTTGTAAATTGCAGTAAAAAAATTAATGTTTCCACACTTTTATATCTGATGTTCAAAACATTTTGGTGAAACATACAGGATATTGTGGGCAAACAATCAAAAGTTAGAAATTGATTTGCTATTATATTAAAAAGGAGAAACAATAGCTCAAGGGGAATAAACAAATGTAGTTTTAAGGAATGGAGGAGGCACCAAATAGACAAGAGAGAAAAATGAAGACAACACAGAAATTATGAACTGCAAATAGAAATACATGAGAAAACGAATAATGATCACTAAACAGGAACTGAGTTAAGAACAGCACGACTTACTTTAGTAATCAAACCAAGTTTTGTGTATTTCTTTTCAGCAATGGCCCTTAGCCCAAAGCCTTTGCACTGAGCTATACTGCTAACCTGTTATTAAATTTTTTATTGTGTGACAGGTTCTGAATGGATCTCTCAGTTCCCTAAGTTTGGCTCCAAATTGGAATCCTCCTGCCTCAGCTTCCCAGAGTAGAGTGCTGGGGTTAGAGAGGTGCTTTAACCTCGAATTTAAAATTGGTTTTGGTCTATAGAATGGGCTGCTGCGATGGCTGTGGAGTTTGACGCATTCCTCCCCACAGCTGCCCCTTTGCAGTCGTGCGGATACCGCCCAAGTCGCACGAGTCTGGTCACGTCCTCACACCAGGCGTGTCTCCAGTTTTCCTTCACATGCATCAACCGGAGAATCCCACAAGCATCTTTTAAAACTCAGGATTGCTGAGGTCGAACACACCAGCTGTATCACCAGATTTCTACCATTTCTTTCTTAGCGACAGCGTAACTGGCATTTCAGGGAGATAAATCAGAGTCAGAGTCACCTGTGTCCTCCTCTGCTCCTTCCGTTTTATGCGTCACGAACTCCGGTCGCTCCGGCCTCTGCACACTTGTCGCCAGCTGCTCCAGCTCCGCGCGCTCCGGTCGCTCCCAGGAATCCTCGCGCGCTCGTCTCAGACACCGTAGGGGCAGGCGTTCCAGCACTCGGGCTAGACTAGCACAGGATGGATCACACTTGAGACAAAAGTGAAATGTGGCTCCTAGTTTGAAGGTTGATATTGTTTGGCAAGAGCCCAAGCATCCTGATCATAAAAATTAAAATTATTTGCACTGACACTTATTTTAAATTTTTAAAATATATAAAACTTGCCTATCAAAGGATGTGAGACTTTGTGTAAAAGGTACGTGGCACCAGTAATCATAATGGGTGGTATCTGCATGTTGTGTCCCCTACACACTCGTTAACTTGTGTAATCTGCAGAACAACCTCATTTAAAAAACAAGGAAACTAAGATGTGGAGAATTAAAACCTTTTCCAATGTTCTAAAAATGGTAAGGGTACAAGAGTTGAGTAAAAGAAAAGTAATATTTTGACCTATAAAAATCATATCATATTTTATTGATTTTTTTCCACTGAACTTATTAAAGTAACTCTGGTCATTGTGGTAAGAAACTTACTATTGATTTCCATTACTGGTTTTTGGTTTTTGCTTAATAGAGTTCTGCCTCTTTAAAATAATAACTTCCAAATCCCATGCTACATGAAACATGGATTGGAGGATACGACTGCATAGACTATTTTAAAGGAAAGTAACTGTGAAAGATTTATAAAACATTGGGATAATATGGTGCTCAAGGAAGTGTTTGATGTTGAGAAGAATTTCCTACTCATAGATTTCAGGAAGGTCACTTTTGTTTCTACCACTGCTGCTTCAGAGTAGACTCATACTCCTCGGACAAAAAAGATCACAAGCATTTAAATATTGTTAAATGCTTTTCTAGCTTCATAAAAATCATGCTTACCACTAGCCCATATATACTCCTGTATAAATTGTGTATTTGAGTCCATAAGCAAACATCTTAAGCAAAATATTAGAAATGGCACTTGTAACAAGGCTCAGGGACTTTTGGATCTTCTGTTAAAAGATAATGGAAGCATAAATTGTCTCTAAGACTTTTAGTCAAGAGTATTAGAAAGAAGAAATAGCAACTGTATCCAGTCCTGAAATACCATGGTTTCAGCATAATCTGATATTTAATCCCTTAGGGGGAAAAAGGGGGCTAGAACAACATGTGCTTATACAAGACTGGGATCACGGATGTAGTCAGTCCTCCCAGTATAAGCCCTAAGAGCTAATCGTAGACTAGAAACATGACTCTATTACAAATAGGACCACATTGAAGCACAATTCTGAGGTTTCTCTTTTTTTTTTTTTATAATTCACATTCATTTCTCTCATTGCTTATCCTTTCACTAAAAAAAAAATAGTTTCTTGGGTGAAAGGAGCAATTTTTTTCCAGATTGAAATAGCTAAAATTATAATGACTACAAGTATTTACATAGCCTTCACTTTGAGTTATTACTCCACTTTGTAGGAACAGAATGAAGAATGAGCTAACCCCAGGCTTCCCTTTGTGTGTATCGCTGCCTCTCTGAGCAGGAGTTCAAGACCTCTGGGTAGCTCATGTGTTCATACACTGTAGCATGCTCATCTACTCCTGTTAGCTACCTAGTGTCCCATCCTTTATCAAGTTTTTCCCTACCTCTTATCTTTGGCTTTATAAAACCCTGTGAGCAAGAAGTGAAGTTATTATAACTTTATTTTAAAGACACTGAGGATTTGAGGCTGAAATCACTGTTCTTTAGTAGTTTCAGAGCTACAGTAGTGAGAAGATGCAAAACAAAGAGCTCCATTGGAAGGAATAAATGTCTGTATTCCTAAAACAAGAAACAATTAGGGGTCAAGGATTTAGCTCAAGTGGTACCACACCTACCTTGGAAGCAGGAGGACCAGAGTTCAGTCTCCGGTACCGGAAAGAAAGAGAGAGAGAGAGAGAGAGGGAGAGAGAGGGAGAGAGAGGGAGAGAGATTGAGAGAGAGAAAGAAAGAAGGAAGAAAGAAAGAAGGAAAGGAAGAAAGGTTACAGTCTGTATTCTAGATATGAGGAAATCAAGAATAGTTTGAGCATCAGGGCAAAAAACAAATAAGAGGAAACGGATTAACAGCTGAAACCGGAAGGAGAATTAGAATTTAAACAGGCAGTTTCCAGAGGTGGGATTTCACTGATTTCTTCTTTCCAGGTCCTTCATCTCCCTCTATCTTTAGGCTAACTAGATTTATTATCATTGAGATCTATTTCCTAGGAGAAGCATTTGAGTTTCTGTCTCTACACGACATTGTTTCCCCAGGGTGAGAGGCCAGGAAAAGAAATCAGGCTGTCCTAGGAACTATCGTGAAGGGACAGTGACATTTGGAGAGAAAATCCTTCTTCCTATTAAGGCTTTTCAAGACACTGAAATTCAATGACTATGGAAGTGTGTCCCAGTTTTAAGCAAAAAGCAACATATAACTTGTATATTTATTCAAAATTATGCTAAAAAGATTACTTATTTTACACAAGAGTCATCATATATTGCCTTTGCATCTGTATTTCTCCCGGTACAAGTACTATACACTGCAATTCCAGACAAATAATAAATGTAAGCCTGATTTCAGCAACATTTGTAATAGT
>PVIC010021473.1:0-28551 GCA_004025085.1 Thryonomys swinderianus
TTTTTTTTTTTTTTTTTTTGAGACAGGGTCTCATTTTGCAGTTCAGGCTGGTCCTGAGCTCACTATGTAGCCCAGGCTAGCCTCAAACTCTCGGAAATTCTCCTGCCTCTCTGCCTCCTGATTGCTGGGATTACAGGCATGAGCCACCATACTGGCATGGTGGTATGAGGTACTGATTATTGATAGGTGTGAGTCACCACACCTGGTATTGTAGTACGTGGTTACTGGGAATCAACTAAGGACCTTTTGCTTGCTAGGCAGGCCCTGGAACTACTGAGCTAAATCTCTGGCCTGCACCCTTTTTATTTTTTGTGTTATTGTGACCCATGGTCTTGACAAATCACTAGTTGCCCAGGCTAAACTCAAATTTGTGATCCTCCTGCCTCAACCCCCCAAAATGCCGGGATTATAAGCATGCACTTGCCACACCTTCATCAGAGGGAAGCCTTTGAGTTTGGATTATATTTTTAGTCTGCATAATGTATTTGAGATTCGCTTATGTTTTTGCAAATACCAGCCCCTCATTCCTTTTTATTGCCAGACAATATTTACATCATTGCATGGACGTACCACATTTTGCTCACCCATTAATCACTCAGTGAACATTTGTGATGTTTTCAGTTTTGAATGAAACTGCTGTGAGCCTAAGTATAGACATGTGTTTTCATTTTTCTTGGATAAATGCCTTGGAATGGACTGATTGGATCTATGAGAAGTGTATATGTTACCACCTAAGAAAGTGCCAAACCTTTCCAAAGTGCCTGTGCCATTTCACATCCTCACAAGCAGTGCCTCAGAGTGCCACCATCCTATGTCGTCACCAGTACTTGGCATTACCCATCTGCCCACATGGATAGTCATGAGCAGCTACCCAGGGAACATGAGGAGGTAGCTTGCATTGCCTTAGTTTGCATCACTGAGGCTACAGAACATCTTTCCACGTGCTCAGTGACCATCGTCTTTGGAAGCAACTGTTCAAACCTTCTGCTCCTTTGGATGGGGAAGCTGGTCTTGTTAACTTGAGAGAGCTCTAGATGCACAGGCTGGACCAGAGCAGGTCGGCCTGTGCAGAGAGCAGCGGCTGAGCCTGCCACCCACATCTTTGTCACCCCTGCTCCTCAGCCTTCGTGCAGGTAGCTCTGGTCCCTCATCCCTCCCACCTCGCCCTCCCTATCACTGCATACTCAGCTGACGTTCCAGGCAAACCTGACAGCCTCTCCCTCCTGCCACCAGGAGTGTCCTTCCTTTGTCTCCCCCCCACACCCCATGAACCTTCTTTCTGGAAATAGTTTTCCCTATGAGGTAACTTCTCCCAGCTCGTTGGCCCCCCTCATGAGTGCTGTGAAGATGACTGCTTCTCACACATAGCCGGTCACTTACCTGTTTCTGCACCAGCCAGTGCCAGAGCCCTATCTAGTACATCCCCATGTCCTTGTGGCCAGCTCAGAGCCTAGATTTCAGTAGCTGGTGCTCAGTGATCTCCGAGCAGAAGCCAGTTTTGTGCTGTTGCTGCCTGAGTGGCCTCTGCTCCCTTCACCCTGTCCTGCTCACTCTCCTGTGAAGCACCATCTCCTCTTGATTTCTCCCCGACCCACCCCAGGGAGAGCTCTCTGTGCTCATCCTGTCCCTCCCTCCCCCTTCACCATGAAACGTGAAGAAAAAGCCTAGAAACCTGCATGTGAGGCCCAGCTCCCTCATGAGTAGCTGCTCAGGAACCTGCGCACCTGCGTGCCTGCCTCCTCACCTGTGTGCCGCAGGGGCCACACTCACCACTCACAGCCTGTGGCTGCGCCATAGACACACAGACTTCAGTCTGCCTCAGGGCCTTCGCACTTGCTGTCCCCTCTTCTCACAACGTTGCTCTCATAACTGGCCCTCGTTCATTTAGGCCTCTGTGCAAAGTCACCACTCTGGCTGCCTCCTCCTCAGTACTCACCCTAGTCTGTACTCTTTTTCTTCCCTTGTTTGCAGTGCTGGGGATGGACTCCAGGCCTTGCATGGTAGCCAAGTACTCTGTCGCTGAGCAGGCCCCAGCTGTTACACCCAGATCTGCTATTCCTCCTCACAGGAACCACCCAGGATCTCCTGGGTTTTATTTACATACTTGTGTGAAAATGTTCAAGGAGGCAACTCAGTGGACAGCTGCATCCCCAGAGCCTGACATGCGGTCAACCCTCAATAAATAGGTGTTGAGGGAATAACTGTTGGACTGGTAGGGGGATTAAATGAGACACTGAGGGCAACTTGCTGCATTTACAAAGAAGGAACATGAGGCTCAGAAAGGTGCAGTGCTACACCCAGGCCATAGCCAGAGTGACAGACGTATACCCCTCTTCTTGTTCACACTCATGCAAGGCCAATGTCACAAAGCCACACCACACACACACAGTCCACAAACACGCAGCACACACAAGTTGAATGTCACGTGCACTGACACGGGGGCACACAACATGAGCACAGCCAGCTTTGCACAGGCAGGAGCTCCATTCACATGCAAGTACAAGCACATCCCCAGGCACAACCAGAAATCCTATTCACACCCAGGGACTTGGCCTAACACACTTGATTCCATGCACCGTACTCACCCACAAACACACAGCCCATCTGCTGACACACCCCCACCACAGGCTGGGTGACTGATGGGTCCAGGACTCCAATGAGCCTGTGTTACCATAACAACAGACAGCTCCACATCCCACATCCCAGACTCAGCTGGCACAGGAAGAATGGAGCTGGGCTGTGCGTCACAGCTGCAGCAGATGTGCCACTGAGCAGCAGTGGCCTGGGCCTCCATGCGGAGCCCGGCACGGAGCCCCCACCCAGCCCCAGGCTGTGTGGAAAGTCCAGTGGCGCCACCCGCATGGTCATGGCTCCTGCTCTTTTGTCTCCCGTGTGTCCAGAACTTCGTACATTATTCCCCACTTGATCTTTACCATGTCCTTCCCAAATGAGTGCTGTCAGAAAACCTGCTGAACCAACAGTGACACAAGGTGCAGCGAGAGGCAGGCCCGGTCTGCTCAGCCACGTGTGGAGCTGTCCACAGAGCTGAAATTTGAACCAGTCCGCTGGACCACGAAGGGTCTCTTCTCACTGCCCTGCTCCGCATCTGAGCCAGGAAGGCTCACTCAGGGGCACCTTGCCTTCCTGGATCTCACCTCTCTGGACACTTCCTTTCCAGACAGGAGCAACCAAACATATCTCCTGGCTCCATCCAATGGCACACGCCTATAGTCCTACTCCTCAAGAGGCTGAGGCAAGAGGATCATGAGTCTAGCCTGGGAAACTCTCAAAATTTTAAAAGGGGGGCTGGAGATTAAGCTCAGTGGTTCCACCCCCTGCCTAGAAAGCACAAAGTCCTGAGTTCCATCCCCAGTAACCACACACAACAATACCGAGTGTGGTGACTCACACCCACCAGCAATCAGTACCACATACCACAATGCCAGGTGTGGTGGCTCATGCCTGTAATCCCAGCACTCAGAGCCAGCCTGAACTACAAAGGAAGACCCTGTCTCAAAAAAAAATTATTTTAAAGGACCAGAGATATATCTCAATAGCAGAGCACTTGTCTGGCATGTAGAAAGCCCTGATTCCAATTCCAACAGCTCCCACCCTTGTGGAGCTCCCTTGGTTGGTAGTGGGATCCTCATCTGGAGCAGCATTCAAGCAAGGCCTTATTATGGAGAGGGTCAAGTATCAGGGAACTAATAGTTGCACCAGGTGTCCTGGCAGGAATCTTTGAGTTGCAAGAGGATGTCTTCCAAAAACAAACACAGATAAGGCTGAGGGTCTCCATCTAAAGGAATCCCATCCCGGAAATCTGGGAAAGGGTCCTGTGGTCATGCTGGGGCAGCACAGTGCTCCTTCCTCCGTGCATAATTCCATCATTTCTGAAACTCACTGGCTGAGTTAGCCAGAACTGTGCACAGCCAATGGCCCAGGCACGCTGCAGATGTACATGCTACATGCTCCTGCCAAGCCCCTGTCATAACCTCTATCTTCTGAATGGGAACCTGAGTCATAAAGAGGCATGGCATGGTGCCTACGGCAGGGCTGGAGCCACATAGCCCTTGAAGGGTGGGGCTGAAAGAAGTCACCTCTCTAACTGGCTCCAGGACAGGGCTGTCAGAACCAGCTGTCCCCAAGGCACCCATCCTGGCTGTGGATCCACTCCCTGAGGAGCTTGGAAGTCCATCGTTGTGAGGCCTCTGGGTGAGCCTCCCTTATCTGGTCTCGCGTGGCCTAACTGAAATGTGCAGGTACCCACCTGGATGTCCAGCACCCATTGTGGGTAGGGCACTGTCCGGAGATGTCGCCAGGACTAGGAGTGCAGCTGGTGTCAATAAATACTTAGATTTTGGCTCATTTTAGTTTGTTGGGATGTTAATAGCCCCATGTGGCTAATGGCAACCATGAGTGGCAAAACTCTAGGGTCTTAGATGAATCCTGCCTATCCACATAGGTTGTATTTTCACTCACTCCTACCCACACTTTGGTTTTAAGCAGGTGACCTAGCCCCTGTACTTCTCAGAGGGAGCTCGGCTTGTCTCTTCTAGTGTAGGAGATGGTCTCCTGGTCTGTTCCACAGTCCTACGAGAGGTGGTGACCAGACTCAAAATACTCCAGGACTTTTGTATCACTCTGGAGGGGAAAAGAGGCTTGCAGAATGGCTGAGATCCAGTTTCCCAGCAGCCAGCGGGAAGGATGTGGACTTGCTTAGAATAAAGTTTAAGTTGATTGAAAGAAAATGAGGGAATAGCTGTTTCTGACACACCTGGTTTTTCTGATGTGCACATACCACGCGCACACCTGCTCCTCCTACCCCTGTGGCCCACCATCCATGTCCATGGGCAGAATCCACCCCATCCACACGCCAGTATGTGGGGACACTGGGCCAACCACATGCCCTGGGAGCTCAGTTCTACAACTACAAGGTCCAGCAGCTCAGACACCAGCATGGCCCCCCGTTTCCCCTCTACCTTCCCTGTCACTACCACTTCCTAGGGCACTGATGGCCTGTAGAACTAAATGACCACTTGCCCACCACACCTTACAACCCAGCTCTGGGAGGGACCTGGGGCAGTAGTGAAAACATCCTAAAATGTAGATAAACCATGTTATGCACAGTGTGATCAAAATACATGGTAAATGTTTAATTTTTTTATTTCCAGTATGTGGAATCAAACTCAGAGCCTTTTGCTTTCCAGGCAGGTGCAGCATTGCTGAGCTGTATCTCTGGCCAATGGATGTTTAATTAAAAAAAATTATTATAAGCCTAGAGATTTAGCTCAGTGGTTACAGCACCTGCCTACCAAGCACAAGGTCCTTGGTTTGATCCAGGTAACCACATACAGCAATACTGGGTGTGGTGACTCACACCCACCGCAATCAGTACCACATACCACAGGGCCAGGTGTGGTGGCTCACGCCTGTAATCCCAGCACTCAGGAGGCAGAGACAGGAGGATTGCTGAGTTCAAGGCGTGCCTGGTCTACATAGTGAGCTCAAGACCAGTTTGAATTACAAAGCAAGACCCTGTCACACACAAAAAAAATTATTACTGTAGAAACACACATTGCAAGAGGGCCGGAGATTTAGCTCAGTGGTTCCGGTGCCTGCCTTGCAAGCGCAAGGTCCTGAGTTTGATCCCAGTAACCACATACAACAATGCTGGGCATAGTGACTCACGCCCACCAGCAATCAGTACCACATACCACAGGGCCAGAGGTGGTGGCTCACACCTGTAATCCCAGCACTCGGGAGGCAGAGGCAGGAGGATTGCTGAGTTGAGGTTTGCCTGGGCTACACAGTGAGCTCAGGGCCAGCCTGAACTACAAAAACATGAGACCCTGTCTCAAAACACACACACACACACACACACACACACACACATTGCTATTAAATCTCTTTCAAAATATTGCTGCTCATTTCAAACATACCTATCCCATTCTGGCCACTTCCTTCATTTATTTATTTTTGAGGAAAGTTCTGACTATCTGGTTCAGGCCTTGAACTCATGGTGATCCTCCTGCTTCAGCCTTTTCATAAGTGTCTTCATGAGATGTGATTTTTAAAAAAATAGGGCTGCCAGGCATGGTGGCTCATGCCTGTAATCCCAGCACTCAGGAGGCAGAGACAGGAGGATTGCTGAGTTCGAGGTTTGCCTGGGCTACATAGTGAGCCTAGGACCAGCCTGAACTACAAAGCGAGACCCTGTCTCAAAAAAAAAAATAGGGCAATTGCTGCTGCCATGTGCTGTCCAATAGAAAGGCAGGTTCTGAAGACGATACAGAATCTCCCCATCCACTTTATTCACCAGATCTGGCACAATGTGGCTTCTGGCTCTTTCCCAAAGTCAAATGACTATGAACAGTGAAAATTTTGAGGGCTGAGGATTCATCTCGTTGGTACTGAGACTGACTGCCAAGCACAAGGTCCCGAGTTCAATCCCTGGTACAAAAAAAAATAAAGTAAAATAAAGAGAGAAAGAAAGTTTTGAATCAGTTTAAGACAAAGAGACAACTATGAGTCAGTTTAGGACACTGAGATGCCAAACACTCATGAAAGAGTACTTCCAGAACTGCTCCAGAAATGGCAAGAGGGATGGGACAAGCATGTTGGGAGCAAAGCATTGTATTTTAAAGGGTTTAACATCAGTGTGTCTTTACTATGATAAATCTTTTAAAAAATTAAACACTCACCATATTGTTGCATCATATTTCATAACGTTCTGTGGCTGCTACAACAAGTCACCACATATTTGGTGTCTTAGAACAGCAGAAATTTATTCTTCCCCAGTTCTTGAGACTAGAAATCCAAGAACTGGGTCAGTGAGCTGAAATCGAGGCCTTGGCTGGATTGTACTTCCTGCAGGGGCTCTGGGGAGAGCCAGGGGCACCCCAACCTCTAGTGGCTTCTCTGATGTCTCCTGGCAGGATCTGGGCCACTCCAGTTTCTACTACGTGGCCAAACAGTCTCCTCCTCTATGTATGCCAAAGCACCCTGCCCTCTCCCGCCCCATCTCTCAGTGCACACACTACAGCACTGAGACATGCCCCACCCTGCACTGTCTCTTAAGACAACTGTGATGGCATTTAGAGGGCTTCTGGATAACTTGGAATAATCTCTTACCTCGAGATCTTCGACTTAATCACATGTGCAAAGACATTCTTTACTATATAAAGACTGGAAGGGTCAGGACACTGACACCCTCAGGGTCCTCTGCAGCAGCACAGTGAGCCATGTTGAGATCTGAGCTGCTGCCCCACAGTTCACACTGCCTGTGACCAGACGACCAGGAGGGGAGCACAAGACAGCAGAGCCCAGAGTTTCCAGCAGCCAACACCACAGGCCTCTCAAGCTGCAGTCACAGTCGGAGATGAGCACCCCATGGCGGGCACAGCACACAGAATGACCATGACGGCACAGCCCCACAGAGAGCCTGTCACCCTGCCTTCCCACAGCCCTCTGTGCCACATCAGGAAGCTGAGGCCCGAAAGGGGACAGAGGTGATGCCGAAACCCTCTGTGCTACTTATCTGAACAGCTCCACAGGGCAGGAATGACTTGATCCAAGCCACAGAAGGAGGAAGCGTCTGCTTGGAGAGGTGAAGGGGCTGTCAGGGTCACACAGCAGTGCTGGCAGTTGTGACACCCCTTCAGCTGACTTGGCGTCCATTCCTGGTGTAGTAGGGTGGAGCTGGTCTTGGAGGGTGGGCGGGATTTGGGAGAGTGGAGGGATGTGAGCCTTCTGATAACACAGAGTACAGGCCCACACAAGCACAGTGACTCCAGCTGAAACTCAGGGCTCCTCCTTTGTACCCCACATCCGCAGATACTCAGATGCTCACCTGACCCACGGCAGGCAGCCACAGAGCACTGAGAGGGCCTGAAGGGGATGGAGTGGTGCCCTCTTCACCTGCTCCCTCCCTCAGTCAGAGCCAAAAGCCTCAGCAGGCCTCTCACACCTTTCCTGATGTCCGACTATGTCTCCTCCTCTCCAGCCCCACAGTTCTCTTTGATGTTCTCCATGCACACCTGCCTCAGGACCTTTGCACTTGCTAGTCCCTCTGCTGGGCACGTTCTTCCTTGGCTCTCCGTAAGTCCACCTCTTACTTCCCTTGGCTCTCTCTCTGTTCAAAGATCATCTTTTCACATACCACACTTGACTCATCCACAGCCTATGAACTTGCTTATCTATTCCAATTGTCTCTCCCAGACCTTGGACACCCAGTAGAACACTGGCTCTACAAGGATGGAACTTTGCCCTCCTCAGTCACTGATGTACTCCCACTCAGCCCAGTGCCTGATGTGAATACCTGTGCAGTGAAGGGATCTGTTGAGACGCAGTCACAGAAACAGGTGGGCACAGACAGAGAGAGCCGAGGCAGGTGATCCGTGCTACTCTGACCACTCAGGACTCAGAGCCCCGGCAGGCAGCCAGCTGAAGTAGTTACCTTCCCCTCAAGGCCACAATCCTGTCCCCAGAGGTGGCTGTTGGTGCCCCCAGAGGGACAGGCTGATCTTGCCACTTTCTGTGAAAAGAAAAGACAAACCTGCAGGCCACACCTCCGTGTGCAGAAAACTGATTCCACTCGCAGCCTCCAGCACACTAGCCCCAGGGCCCTGCACAGCCAGTGTGCCCCGTCTCCTCCTGCTTTCCCGCCCTGACTGTCACAGCCCACTGAGCAGAGGGGAGACTGAGGCAGAAGGTCGAGCCAGCCACTCCCCTTAAAGCAGAAGCAGACTGCTGTGGTTCCCTGTCCAGTGCCACTGTGCTCAGGGGTGACCTCCCACACAGTCCAACCCCAGTGATTTGGGGGCACCCTGCCCCGCCCCAGCAAGAACACGCCTGCACACCTCTGCATCCCCACCAGCCAGCTTATCGTCGATGACTTTCCTGACAGGGATCGATAGAAAACCTTTTATCTCCTTCCCCTGTGGCAGCTCTGACTAGACCTTAGAGCCAGCCAGCCCCCGTTACTATGGTGACCCGCCTGGTCCTCACCACCTCCCCCTCCCCCAGCCCAGAAGCAGCTTTCTCTCCCCACTCCTGTTGCAGGTTGAAGGGGTAGAACCTGTGGCCTTTTTTGATTGGTTAGAGGAAGAGAAAAAGTAGCCTGGGCTCCTCAGCCCCCCAGATCCCATCAGCCCAGCCCCCCTTGCCAGCTTCCACTCCTACATCAACCTGCAGCTCAAGCACCCACTCTGGTCCCCCCAGGGCCAGGCACGACCCTCCATCTTGTGTGTCACTCACTTGTTGAGTGAGCCATTTATCCCCACAGACTGGTGACTGCACCTCTCCTCAGACAGTTACTTAGAGTGGTCCGTCATGGGCCTCTCAACACTGGGCATAGGGCGAACCCATGACCAACACTCAGGAAAGGGCAGCTGCCAGTGGCCAGCCTCAGTCTGTGCATCCACAGAAGGAGGTTGTGACTGGACTCACAAGGTGACATAAGAGACACGTCCGCTGCCTGGAACTCTCTGAACACTGCCTTCAAAGCAAGGACTGTGATCAGGGCCCCACCAAGCCGCTACCTCCCTTCCTGCCTTGGTGGTGAGGCCTCCTGCAGGCAAGGGCAGCGATGCCCTCGAGTGTGCCAGCAGCCTGTGCCTCCTCATGTGCACGGCGGTGCATCCTGTTCCCTTGGCTGTCCTGCTGAGGCTCAGCTGTCCCCTTGCTTCTCCACCCCCCCCGCCCCGTCAGTCCCACCATCGGGCAAGCTCCGGACAGAGAGCACACAGCAGCCATTACAGAGCCAGACCCCTAAGTCTGGATCTCAGTTCTGCCACTGAGAGGCATTAAGGGGACTATACCTGGCCTCTGGGACTGCATGCCCTGTCCCATACCTGTGAGTGTCCCCTTAGTTTGCAGGTGTGATAAACTAAGGCTCCTTGTGTGGGGAGCAGGCCCTGGTCTACCCAAGTGACCCTTGCTGTAATACCAAGGGGCCTCTAGGAGCGAGCCAGAGTTGTTTGACACACAAAGGGGACAGGTGCTGATGGGAACAGGAGGACAAGGAGGTGAGGAAGCACCCATGGGAGTCTGTCTAGGGCAGATCTGGGACCTGCCTCAGAGCCTGAAGGGACCAGCCCTGTCCACACCTTGGCTTGGACTCTTGGCCTCCAGAACTGTAGGAGAATATATATGAACACATGCTGTTTTAAGCTGCTAAAGTTGTGGCAATTCGTTATGGCGGCCACAGGAAGCACCCATCCTGCCTGGTCTCAGCTCCTAATTGGTCACATGGGACAGGCACAGGACATCCTCAACATGCTCTTGTGAAACCCAAATGAGTCATTAAAAGCAAAGAGTTTTCAAAAGTAAGCAGTACTGGGCCATAGATTTAGTTCAGTGGTTCCAGCGCCTGCCTCACAAACACAAGGTCCTGAGTTCAATCCCGGTAACCAAATACAATGTTGGGTATGGTGACTCATGCCCACCAGCAATCAGTACCACATATCACAGTGCCAGGCTTGGTGGCTCACACCTGTAATCCCATCACTCGGGAGGCAGAGACAGGAGGATTGCTGAGTTCGAGGCTTGCCTGGGCTACATAGTGAGCTCAGGGCCAGCCTGAACTACAAAGCGAGACCCTGTCTCAAAAAAAAAAAGTAAGCAGTACTGAGTCTGGGATTTACTTCAGTGGTGCTGCACCTGCTTCACAAACACAAGGTCCTGAGTTCAATCCCGATCCCTGGTTCAAAAAAAGAAAAGTAGTACTAATTTAAAAAATCATTATGCAGGGCCGGAGGGTTAGCTCAGTAGTTCTGGAGCCTGCCTCGCAAGCGCAAGGTCCTGAGTTCAATCCCCGGTAACCACATATAATGCTGGGCGTGGAGGCACGCCCACCAACAATCAACACCACATACCACAATGCCCAACATGGTGGCTCATGCCTGTAATCCTAGCACTCAGGAGGCAGGGACAGGAGGATTGCTGAGTTCGCGGCGGCTTGCCTGGGCACCATAGTGAGCTCAGGGCCAGCCTGAACTACAAAGCGAGACCCTGTCTCAAAAAGCAAAAAAAAAATCATTATGCAAAAACTATTAGTGAAAGCTTAAAGAGTTCAGTATTCTTGCCCTCAAGAAATTTGCCTACCAGGTGTGATAGTATATACCTATAACACCAGGACTCCAGGAGGCTAAGGCAGGAGGATCAAAGTTTGAGCCAACCCTGGGAAAATTAGTGACTCAGCAAGAACCTGTCTCAAAAGGGGGATGGGCTAGGAATGTAGCTCAGTGTGAATGCCCCAGGTTCAAACCCCAGTGCTAAAACAAATAATAAGAAGGAAAAAGAAAGAAAGGGGAGAATAGAAAGAATAGAAATTTGCCACCAGGAGCAGGAGCTGTGTGAAGCATGGTGGCTTTGGAGGACTTTGAGATGTGTATGGGTGTACTGCTCAGGAAGCTGGGCCTCATTCCACCTGAGGAGGCCTGCCAGGTTATCCAGGAGGAGTCCCCTTCCACTTTTTGTTCCTGCAGTAATGGAGTTTGAGCCCAGGGCTTTTACAATGAGCTACATCCCTAGCCCTATTTCTTTTCTTTTCTTTTTTTTTTCTTTCTTTTTTTTTTTTGAGACAAGGTCTTGCTGTGTAGTTCAGGCTGGCCTTGAGCTCACTACGTAGCCCAGGCAAGCCTCGAACTCAGCAATCCTCCTGTCTCTGCCTCCCGAGTGCTGGGATTACAGGCATGAGCCACCACGCCTGGCATTGTGGTATGTGGTATTGATTGCTGGCGGGCGTGAGTCACCACGCCCAGTATTGTATGTGGTTACCAGGGATCAAACTCAGGACCATTGTGCTTGCAAGGCAAGCGCCGGAACCACTGAGGCAATTCTCCCGCCCTCATTTCTTATTTTGAGAGAGTCTTAGTTGCAAAATTGGCCGGGCTGGGTTTGAACTTGCAATCCTCCTGCCTTGGCCTCCCAGAGTGCCTGGAGCCCATCTGGAGCCTGCTCCTGAGCTGAGCCTGCAGGGTATGGAGGGCACAGCCAGACAGAGCAATGAGGGCAGGGCCTCCTGGGCAGAGGGAACAGCACAGGGGGATACTCTGAGAGGCAGGAAGTAGACAGACCTACCTGCTGCTCTGCAGGGATACGGGGAGGAAGGACTTGTGTGGGCCAGGCTGGATGGGAGGCCCTGGGGTGGGGGGGAAAACCCAGCCACTACGAAGTGGACTCATGGAGGATGGCTGAGACCCAAGGTGAAGAGCTCCATTTCTGAGGTAATGGTCAGAGAAGACCTAAGTGTAGATTGAAGGGTTTTCATGACAACCTGGTTAAGGGGTTGAGCAGAGGCAGTGGAGGGAGTGACAGCTTCTTCCTGGGGTTGGGTAGGGACACATCTCTGAGAAGCCTGATAATGGTACAACAGCCAGTGCTAAACCCAACACTTGCTCTGTGCCTCGTCTCATTCTTAATTCTCTCTCTCTCTCTCTCTCTCTCTCTCTCTCTTTGAGACAGGGTCTCCCTTTGTAGCTCTGGTTGACCCTGAGCTCACTGTGTAGCCCAGGCAAGCCTAGAACTCAGCAGTCCTCCTGCCTCTGCCTTCCAACTACTGGGATTCCAAGCATGAGCCACCACACCTGGCACTGTGGTATGTGGTTCATGGGGATCGAACCAGGGACCTTTTGCTTGCTAGGCAGGTGCCAGAACCACTGAGCTAAATCTCTGGCCCTCAGTCTTCATTCTTGAAGCCCGAGACAGACTCCACGACAGAGTGGGCATCCAAATTCAGGGGCTGGGAACGGGAAGGGCCTAGTGTTAGACCTGCAGAGGGAAAGGAATTGCTTTTGGGTAAGCAAAATGAAAACCTGTTTGGGGACCGCTTTTGTGGTGCTTTTCCATCGCTAACAAAAGAAAGAAAGAAGATACACATTTTATGGGCTGATAAGCACTTATATTTGGCCGTAGGTTAAAAGTGTGGCCCTTCTGACCCTCTTTCAAACAGACCTCTGCACTATCTTCCCTCAGAACTGTGTTCGTGTGTTGAGGGTTCAGGCCAGTGAAGGACAGTGGTGGAACACAAATCTGTGGCCAGCTCAGCCCAACTGGGATTGAGCTCAATTGAGCTCAATTTCTTGAGCTCACAGTGGTAGATATAAGGATGATCCCAGTATCTTTTCTTTTTTTTTTTTTTTTTTTTGGTACCTTTGTGAATATCTTAAACATTTTACAAGGAGAGATTGGGCAGCCTGCCTGGTGTTCCCCAGCTCCACACTGAAGCTAATCTTCTTGCCAACTGTCACTCAATCTTAGGATGTAGGCCCTGAGTCCTCTGGCCAGCCTGAGTCCCATTTGTTGGATTCTGTCTCGTTTTCATGCTCCCAGGGATGGGTAGCTTACTCCCTCCCTCTTCCAGTAGTCTATGGCTCTTTGAACTGTTCTGATTGTGGGAAAGTTCTTCCTCAAAAAGTCAAAAGCCATCAAAAGCCTGTTCCAGTCCTGCCTAATGGAACCATATAATTTGTATGTTGTCAAAAGGCCCAGAAAGCCCTTTAGATCTTTGGAGATAGTGGTCATAGCCCTCCTCCCTCTGTGCCAATTTTTATTTTTCATTACTGGGGATTAAACTCAGGGCCTTGACCTGGGGATGTAACAACTGCCAAGCACTGTGAAGACCTGGGTTTGACCCTTAGCACCACAAACAAAAAACTAAATTAAACCCAGACTCTTGGCACTGAGCTACATCTGCAGACCTTTTAAAATATAAGACACACGGGCCGGAAGGTTAGCTCAGTGGTTCCGGTGCTTGCCTCACAAGCGCAAGGTCCTGAGTTCGATCCCCGGTAACCACATACAATGCTGGGCATGGTGACTCACACCCACCAACAATCAATACCACATACCACAGTGCCGGGCGGTGGCTCACGCCTGTAATCCCAGCACTCAGGAGGCAGAGACAGGAGGATTGCTGAGTTCAAAGCTTGCCTAGGCTACATAGTAAGCTCAGAGCCAGCCTGAACTACAAAGCGAGAACCTGTCTCAAAAAAATAAAAAAATTTAAGACACACACTCACTAAGTTGATGGGGCTGACCTCACTAAACTTGTGATCCTCCTGTCTCAGCCTCCCAACTAGCTGACATTACAGGTGTGTACCACCACACCTGGCTTCCATTTCAACTTTTAAACTGTACTTATTTTAGTAGTGCTGGGGACAGAACCCAGGACTTTCGCCATTCTAGGCAAGCACTCTTATCACTAAGTTATACCCTAGCCCTACTATATTTTATTTTCCTGGTTCTCTTTGAAGCAAGCTATATAAAGCTAACTCAATGCACAAGGGCCTGGGTTCAATTTCAAGCACTGTGGGGAAAAATATTGAAAGAGAGAGACAAAGAGGGAAAGAAAGAAGGAGAAAAGAAACTGAGGGGCCTGGGATTTAGCTCAGTGGCACCACCCGTGCCACGGTTCTGAGTTTGATCCCTGGCAACCACAAAAAAAAAAAAGAAAGGAAAGAAAAAAGAAAAGAAATTAGTTTACACAAGCATTAGGTTAATGTGCTTATTCTTAGATTCCTGTCCTAATATTTAGAATGCAAAAGTGAACTTGTTTTACACAAAAGGTAAATATATTAACTTTCATATCTGGAAGTCCAGGAGCCTCTGAGCTTCAAGCAGATGGAAGCAGGGCCCAGATGGTATCGGTGCATCTCTCAACACCACTTTTCTCCACGGAGCTTCATTCTCAGACCCACAGGGGGACCATTACTGTCTCCTGGAAGTCCCAGCAGAGCTCCCTGAGGGCACAGGTCATGTGGCCACCCTGAACCTGCTGCAGTGGTCTGGATAAACCTGAATCATGTGGTGAGCTCTGCCTCCCAGAGTGGGCCAGTGTGGTCTACACCACATGAGCTGAAGTGAGAGAGGGCGGTCCTCACAGAAATCGGGACATGATCACCACCACAAACTAGCTGCAATCGATAGGACAAAGGTTCTCTAACAGAGATACACAGTCATACTGGCTTTAATGAGGCAAGGTGGATTTTTTAAAAACTTATTTATTTTTGTGTATTTGCTTTCTGCACAGATGGAATTTTATCCCTCCCTAATGTACCACCAGATGTGAAAGGTCTTAGGCTGATACGGCTGATCATCAAGGTCCCTATAGCATTTGTTTTCTGGGATGGAAGCAAACATTGTTAAAACAGGAACATATTTTTCACTGCCAGCTACTTATGATTTTAGTTACTACTCGACCACCCCACCTGGCTTAGCACCAGTGTCTCTTCTTGCCTTCCCACGCGAACCACCAATAAAAGAAATCTTCCAGTCTTGTTGAAGTCGGAGGCACTCATGAAGCTGATGAGAGTGACCCTGGGCTCTACTCAGTGGTCTCCATTACAAACATGCCCAACATGGAGGAGGATGTCTTGGCGCTGGGGTAAGCCTCAGTGGTAGAACATACGCTTAACATCCATTTGGGTCTGGGTTCCATCCTTAGCTCCAAAGAAATGGAAAAAAACAAAAACAACTCAGGAGGACAAGATGAAGCTTCCGGATAGTTAAGATTTGACAGGGCCTAGTTAGGATCATCAGGGAGTTTTGTAGAAAAAAACAAGTTAACTTTTGCATTCTAATATTTAGCATATTAAGAATATTAAGAATTTGCATATTTAGAATTAGCATATTAACCTAAATTTTGTTGGAAGATACAATATGTGTATTTCATAGCTTGAATTTCAATTTGCGAAAACAAATTCCAATTAAAATTTTTTTTATTACCAAAAAATGTTGAAGTTGGGGCCGGAGATTTAGCTCAGTGGTTCCAGCGCCTGCTTCGCAAACTCAAGGTCCTGAGTTTGATCCCAGTAACCACATAGAATGCTGGGCGTAGTGACTCACGCCCACCAGCAATCAATAGCACATACCACAGTGCCGGGCGTGGTGGCTCACGCCTGTAATCCCAGCACTCGGGAGGCAGAGACAGGAGGATTGCTGAGTTCGTAGCGGCTTGCCTGGGCTACACAGTGAGCTCAGGGCCAGCCTGAACTACAAAGCGAGACCCTGTCTCAAAAAAAAAAAAAAAAAATGTTGAAGCTAAGTGAGTGTGGTGCTACATGCCTGTAATCCCACCGCTTAGGAGGCTGTGGCAGGAGGATCACAAATTCTAGGCCAGACTGAGGTATATAGCCAGTTGAAGACTGGTCTCGAACTTGTGGTAATCCTCCTGCCTCGGCCTCCTGAGTGCTGGGATTACAGGGGTGCACCAACAGGCTCAGCTGTGTTGGTTTCTTTTTGAGACAAGGTCTTGCTGTGTCATCATGCTGGACTCAAATTCCTGGGCTCCTGTGTTGCTGGGGCTGGGGCTGAGGCATGTGCCACTGTGGCATCACGCCTGGTTCAAAGTGATCTTTTGGGGAAAGCGAGACTCTCCAGAATGGATCTGATGTCTGTCTCCCTTTGCCAGGCTGTAGTGCTATGTATGGGACAGGGCCTACATCACTTCATTGCTGAAGATGGAATCTAGAACAAGGCTCAGAACTATTAGTGTGTGTTGAGGACTGGTGTGTGGCTCTATGGCAGAGTGTCTGCCTAGCATGTCAGAGGCCCTGGCTTCCGTTTGAAGCACCAATAAATAAATAATCAATAAAGGCACTGAATAAGTGAAGGAGTAGGATAGGATAGATGGACAGGGGATTAGATGGGCAAGGATCACAGTGCTGTCTACCTGGCCCTGCAGCGCCTATTTGGGACCCTCCTACGGAGTATCCCTGGGGCCGGAAAGAATTCCCTCTTTACAGTGCTCTGACTTGCCCAGTACTTAGCAGGGCCATCACCTCTCACTCTCTCCTCTCTACTGGGCACCAGAGGCCTTGCAGGAAGGCCGAGTCTCCCCTTCATAGCTCTTCAACATGAAATGAACCAGTCCACACTTTCAAGGCCAAGCCTTCCTGCCAGGGGGCTCTGAGTGCTTCCAAGACCCTTGCAAGAAATGGCTTTGTGTGCAAGGGCGGCACGGCCCAACTAGGGGGCAGAGGGGCAATGATCGTGGGTCTTACAGAACTGCTGCTAAGGGCTTTATACATGAGCCAAGAGGCAGGTACTGGCATGCTCCTCTGGATGGAAACTGGAGGCTTGGGGACGGCAGGGAGGTGCCAAACCATGCTGTCGGCAGGTGGCAGAGACAGAACAAGAGTCCCCCTCTGATTTCCATCTCCTCCCTCTGTTACTAAGCAGAGATTGACTGACAGCTGTGAACACAGAGGCAACCAAGGAAATGTTCCTCTCTGGCTCTACCTTCTCTTCTGCAAGTCAGAGATTACTGAACCAAAATGCACTTGAATGCCAGCCCATGCTTGTTCATGGGAGTCTGATGCTCATCCCTCACTCTGCTGGGGCTGTGTAAGAGCAACCCAGACCTCTGCCCTTTGTCCCACAGGGAGGGCTGGCCATGTGGGTGCTGGCTAAGGCTAGGAGAACCTTGCTACAGGCACAAGTGGGAGGTTTTGGGCAAGTTACTTCAGCCCCTTGAACCTCAGTTTCCTCTGAGGAACAAGGGGGCTACTATAATAGGGATGCCTGCCTAAAAGGCAGCAGCTTGGAGACAAGTCTAGCGAGGCCAGCATCCTCTGCATAAACTGCTAGATGAACAAGGGAAATCCCAGCACTTGGGAGGCTGAGGCAGGAGGATTGCATTTGTTCAAGGCTAGCTGACACTATATGAGGAGACCCTGTCTCTGAAAAGATTTTTAAAATGCTGTTCCTCTCCTCTGACCCTCTACTTTCTCCCTATTCCAAAACAGACCCCACCCTGTTTCCAGACTTTAGCCACAGCAGTCTCTCTCCCCAGGCAGGAAAGTTACCTGTAAACAAAGAAAGAGTAAGGCCACACTGACACTTAACTAGTTTTAGAACCCCCGGAAGAAGGTATTTTAAACTCACATGCCTTTAGGGGTCAGAGGAGGGGAGAGATCACTTTGGTGATTTAAATGTGGGCCTAGAACAAAGGCAGTGCTACGGTTCCCAAGAATTCAGATTCCTTGAAGATATTTCAAATGCAAATGTTTACACGTTGTGCTGTGTTCTCTGTCAAAGCAAACCCAGGGAGCTTAGGTGTGGTTTCACGACAGGCAGACTGCTGGCCCAGCCCGTACTGGAGCTCTGGGTTTGATCCCCAGCACTGTGGAATAACAGCAGCCTGGATTAGACCTTGGTACTTTAAGTTTGAGCCCCTTGTCCCAAAGCCATCTCTGTATTCCCAGGGCTTATGCGCTACACAGCAAGTCACCACCTCCTGCCCTCCAGCTGATACCACATAAGGATGACAGCAGGTTCCCGGAGCGAGTGGAGCCTCCTGAGCCAACCACACTGTGATTCAGCTTCTGCTTCGCTTTTCACCTTAGATCTGAAAGACTGGGCACAGCACAAAAGACCACAGATGTAGGCTTTTGCTGCAGCTTGAGAATCTGGACAAGTGATATCACCATTCTGCACCTCAGTTTCCTTTTTCACAAAGTGAGACAGGTCTGCCGCACACTACTAGAAATTAGCAGGATGGCATGGAGAAGGCACAGGGCCTGGCACAGAGTAAGGCCACGTACTTTGCACAATGCCTTACTTCTCAGATGAGGAACCTGAGGTATAATGAGGAAGACTCAATTGCCCCAGGTCTGCTGGGCACCCTGACCAGAACAATGGAGCAGGCTTCGGTGGGGCTGCTGCTCTAGTCCTGAGTCTGGGAGGCGTGAGGGGCTGCTTCCCAAACATGGCAGTGGGCACCCACCTGAGCTGCAGGGACAGGAAGCCTTGGAGTGGCAGCGGTTCAGGGGCTCTATAAACGAATACATTCAGTCCTACACGCATTCACCAGCACTCCTCTGCTTTAACATGTCAGCGGCTTCCCTTCTCATAGGACGAGGGTTGTAGCCCAACTCCCACCAAGTCCTCTGTAGTGCGGGGCCCACTTTTCCTCTTACTCACTAAGCCTACTCCCGGCTTGGGCCTTTGCACTTGCTGTTCTCTCTGCAAAGATCACGCTTCCCCAAGCTCTACTCTTACTAGTTTCTTCCCGTTGTTGAGTTCTCTGCTCAGCCAGGCCTCCTTCTCTCACTCTAACTAGGCAGCCCCTGTCCATCTCTTCACCTGCTAATTTTCTTCCTAGCACTTACTTCTCTCTAAAATTATCTTCTTTATGCATAGAAGCATTTGTTGGCTGGCTGTCTCTCCCCACCAGGGTGCCAGCTCCATGGCAGCAGGGACCACATTGCATCCATTATTCCTTAGTGCCCAGCACGGTGCCAGGTATCCATTAAATAAAGAAATTTGACCTACGGAGTTTTGAAATTGAAAATGTTTCTCAAACTACAAATGGTCACAAGGGAGGGCCAGTGGTGGGGTGAGGGTTGAGAGCTGGCTGGAGACTGGAAGCATCTGATAGCAGGAGGCCAGCCTAAATCCTTGGCTCTACTCTGGCCAGGTCCGCAGCTGCGAGGCGGGGCGTGAGAGTCCTTCAGGGCTGCACCAGACCCCACCGCAGAGCCCCCTCCCCCGCCGGCGCGCCGGTGGGCGGGCGGGGGGCGCGCAGTGGGGCGCGCGGACCGCCAGGGGGTGCTGTCGGGGCGCGCACGGTCCACCTGGCGCCCAGGGCCGCGAGCGAGCGCAGCCAGGCCGCCCGGGAACTTTTTTCCTCGCGCTCTCGCTCTCCCGCTCCCCCCGCGCGAAGCCCGCCCGCCCGCCCGCCCGCCCGCTCTTCCTGTGAGGAGGAGATCGCGTTTCCCCGCGGCACCCGCGGACACCAGGCAGGCAGCCCGGGCGGGTGCGCGGCCAGGGCCCGCTCCCCGCGCCGCCTGCTCCCCGCGCCCTCGGGCGCCGCCCCCGCCCGCGTCTAGGCTCTGAGAGGCGACTTGGAGAGCGCGGCGGCGAGGGCGCCAGGCGAACCGAGCAGGCCGCCCAGCCCGCGGCCCGAGCGCCGGCGCGAGGAGGGGGCCCGAACCCACCTCCTTCCTGCCTGGCCGCGGGCCGGCCGGGCCGCCTCGCCTGACCCCCATGGCCGCCGAGGCCTCCGGGCCGCTACGTCGCAGCGCCAGACGCAGGGTCCCCGAGTGAGCGCGGGCGCCGAGGTGAGCAGCAAGCGCCGGGGCGCGGGGGGCTCAGGGCCCGCGGAGTCGGGGCGGCTTTGGGGCTGAGCGCGCCTCGGGGCTGGAGACGCGGGGTCTGCGGGTCATTGCTTTGTGTGCGGTGGGGGGTGTGCGAGGTCACCGG
The DNA here is from genome assembly GCA_004025085.1 of Thryonomys swinderianus. Lineage (NCBI taxonomy): Eukaryota > Metazoa > Chordata > Mammalia > Rodentia > Thryonomyidae > Thryonomys > Thryonomys swinderianus. The sequence goes on from PVIC010021473.1 coordinate 20,206, forward strand.
ATGGCCGTCTGGGAAGCCGCAGGGTGGGGGCGCCCTGCGCCGCGGCGGAGGGTCTTCTGGAGGACTCGTGTGGCGTGCTGGGGTCGGGTGATACTGGCGTGGGGGCGCGAGAAGCGAGGGTCGAGTGTGTCCCGGGACTGCGTGCTCTGAGGCGCCAAGTGTTTGCCCAGCGTGGGGTGGAGACGCAGGGGCAGTCGCGTGGCGCCAGGGGCGGGAGCGGAGCCTGGTGAGTGCGCCCGGGAGCGGGGGGCTGGCTTCGCGGTGCGTGACCCGCGCGTGGGAGCCAGGGCCGCGCGTGGAGCGATGGGGCGCGCGAAGTCCCCGCCCGGGCCTGAGCTCAGGCCCCGCGCCTGGGCAGGAAGCGACGCGGGAGCTCCGAGGCGACCAGGCCCCGGCGCGGGGGCCCCTCGGGACTGACGTCACGGGAGGGAGCACCGGACACGCGAGCCCGGTGCCCCCCAGACCGCGTCGCTGCCGGCCAGGCTCGCGGCCCACCACGGCCTCTTTCAAGGTTGAACCCCGTGCCTTTGGAGTCCGGGGGCCCAGGAGGATTTGGGGGCCGAGCGCGGCGGGGGCGAGTGGGTGGCAGGACGCAGGGGTGGCATGTGGAGTTTTGGTCGCACGGGGGGCCTCGGAGGAGGAGCGGAGGGGAAGCGAAACACCAGCCAGGCCTGAGGTCGCAGCGGCCCCAGCTTCCTGGGGCGCCCGTTTTCCCAGCGAGCGGTTTCCCTTTTCGGGGCTTTCTTGGTCCTTCTCCAGTCCATGCCAAAAGCCGGAGTGCGGACGGGAGCCGTGGCCTCCCGGGAGCCCTCGGTGGCTGGGAGCTGCGGGGCTTCGGCTTGGAATGGATAAAACCGAACGTAACAATGCGCTATTGGGGGGCTGGGGGAGGGGAGGCCGCGAGCCTGAATGGCGGACCCGGCCGGCGTTTCCCAGCCCTCGGCTCTGGCTCCCTCGGCGTCTCCGCCGTGATTTCCGTTGGCCCCGATGCTGGGACCCGCGCGGGACCTGCACGGTTCCCTCCCACCCGAAGCGCGCCCCCTCCCCTGTATCTCTTCCAGCTCAGTGGTGTGTTGAGAATTCAAGGGCATTACATCTGGTTGCAATCCAGTTTCATGCTGCTGCCGGGCTGTTAAGACCTCGCGCTGACGTCAGAGCAGGGGAATTACTTCTTTTTATTTTATCTTTTTTTGGTTGTCTGCGGCCCCAGGAGGGGAGGCGGGGGTGGGTTAGGCAGCTCTGATGTGAAGACGCCAGCGCTATGGAGCCCGGGACTGCCTCTGCTCTCTCCCTGCCTCCCCACGCTCGGAGGGACCTCGCTCCCCTGGAGTCAGGCCCATCCCGACTGGGAGGCAGCCTCCATGGAGACCAGACTAAGGCCCCTCCCGATTCACTCCACAGCTGCGTTTCCAGAGGCTTCCCTGAAACGTGGCCCTCTGAATCTGGAGCTGGAGAGGAATCTTCTAGGTTCCCACCCTTCCCGCCTTGCGCCTTGCAGGAGGGTATCCAGGCCCGGGAGCAAGGAGCAGTGGATCTGGTCATGGCCATTCTGGTCTCAGCAGCCTCAGCCCAGAAAAGTCTGGCAAAAGCTTTCACAGCAGAAAACCTTGGAGAGAAAGAGAATGTATCAAGGCCTCAGAGGCCAGCTATGCAGTGGGTAAAATGTGACCTTCCAGAGCCAGTTATCCTGGGCTTTTGTAGACAGAGGGATCTCACCTGCTCCAGAGCCATTTCCACTTCCACTGGACCCTGGACTGAAGTCGCTGCTGTGACTCTTGTAGACCCCTGGGACAGGAAGTTGGCTTTCAGATGCCTGTAGTATGAAATACATTAGGTCATAGTGCTGTTCACACCCACATCATATAACAGAAATGAAAGTTTAGTAGTGAATAAGCCCTCTGCTATGAGTGCTGGTCTTTGATCCCTTCCGTTCTAGTATATTTCACTAAAAGAATTACAGTTGCAGCCCAGTAAGTCAGTAATTTCACAATCTACTGATGGCCCAGACCCGTTTTCAAATGGTAGTCCTAGGAAATAGATCTGCCGTTTATTCATTCAACAAACAATAATTTAGACCCTAACAGTTGTTCTCTTTTTCTGTTGTTGTTAGTCAAGTAATGAGTATGTTCTTATTGTGAAAAATATAAATACCCCACAGGTATAAAGAGTAAAAGACCACTTAACCCGAGTTAGGACTTTTCAGTGTATCCTTTCAGAGTTTTTGTTAATTTATTAAATTTATACTGTGTATCCTGTGTGGAGATATATAGTTTCCTATTTCTACAAATGAAAACACTCCCGCTCTCTTACTCTGCACCTTGTTTTTTCCTAACTTGTTGGGGTTGTGTGGTGAAGTGTTTCAGGGCTAGCCTCATAGTACAGGGATAACTTACTTCTCTGGGTCTCAGTGTCCCCATCTGTACAATGGGGAGACTCACTGTACAATAGTGAAAATTGAATTAGTTTATCTACATGAGGTTTAAAACAATCCCTGTTCCGGTACATGCTGGTTGTTACTGTCTCTATTACTATTCTGTGCCAGTGGTGACCCACATCTGTACCTCTTTGCTTATTTTGGCTGCCTGTGCAAGGCCATGGATAGGTGTTTCTGTGTTTCCCAGGGAGGAGGACATACACTTAGAGACAAGATGTAGTTCAGATCCAGGTCTTTGTAGGACAGGAACCTGATGCTGACCTCAGGGGCACGGACAGTCCAAGGACCCACTATTTTCAAAATCTTGTGCTTAATGTCAGGGTCCAAGCATGACACATCCCTGCATCTGTTACTTCACAGGTCACATACCTGGCATTGTGGTGCATCCCTGTGATCCCCTGCCTCCTCTCCCCTCCCTCCCCTCCCCTCAACTTGAGAAGCTGAGGCAGGAGGATCACCAGGAATTCAAAGCCATCCTGGTCTACGCAGTGAGCTCAAGGCCAGCCTGGACTGTCTAGTGAGGCCCCCCTGTCCAAAACAAATGACAGCCCAGGGATTGGTGATCAAGGCCTTGGCCAGAGCTGGGGGAACTTGGTGCAGCAGGGGTTTCATGGAAAAGGGGCCTTGAGCAGGTGCCCAGGTACAGGTAAGAATGCGAGGGGTGGGTGTTCCTGGCAGCAGGAACACAATGAGCAAGTCGTTGGAGACTGGAAGGGATGTAGCCTGTGTGCTGTGGCCAAGAAGGAAGGACTTGGCTCAGAGAGAAAGGTGACAGGAGAAACTGGGCAGTAGCCAGAGCCTTTGCACTAGCGCCCCCACCCCGTCCCGTCCCCCCCTCGCAAGCGATCTTTCTGAGCCAGTTGACATGCTCCAGGGGCGTCTGCTGCCTTCCAGGTAGAGACCCAGTCTGTGGTTCTTCCACATTGCCCAGGGCCTGTCCGGGCATCCTCTGCCTCCTGCCCATCACCCCATTGGATTCGCCCTCCTCCCAGGCAGCCTGGTGCATGTCTGCCCCTGTTCATTTGCCTGGCTTGTCCCTTCCACCTAGAATGCCCTTGCCCTCCTCCCAAGACCCAATCAGACGTCCTGTTTCCTCCTCTGACCTCCAAGGCAGAGTGAGTCATCTCCCTTTGTCTATACCTTCACCCGGCGTTTATCACGGAATTATCGGCACTTCTGTCAGTGTGTCCTCCCCACGAGGCTGGAGCATCTCGGCCTGAAGTGCAGCTCCCTTCTTCTGGGCTCTGTTTCAAGGGCGAGGCCCGAACACTGCACGCTCAGCAAGGCTTCCCGGCCCAAGGGCCAGGTGAAGGCAGAGTGAGAACCTGGCCTCTCATCCTGGGGCTCTTTGATCCCAGCAGGGCACGACAGGCTGTGTGGGTTCTGTGCTGTCACACTTGATGAGCCCCTGAGAGGAGGGGGCTGTGGGGGCTGGGGAGCCCCTCCGGGTTCCTGGAGGGGGCTGGGAGAAACTGGCTCATCCTGTTTCTCTGGAGATGGAGGCTGAGCTGTGCCCTGTTCCTGGTGGGTCACTGGGGATCTGAGACTGGAATGTGACACCAGGGAGGGGGAGGCAGGCCTGGGGTGCAGGCTGGGGCTTGGCTGGCAGAGGGCAGATTTTGCTCTACTGGTTCTTGAACCTGTTTGAATGGGGCGGGGGGGGGGGCAGTGGGAGGCCCAGGGATGAAGAAGAGAGATGGAGCAGAAGGGAAAGACTTGGAGCCAGAGAGACAGAGTGGAAGGGGAATGACAAGTGTGGTGAGAGCAGGAGAGTCAAGATGACAGGGATGGGTGACAGAAGGAGTAGGTTATATTCCTGCTGCAAATTCACGTGCTTCAGTTTGGGCAAGGACACAGCCAGGTGCCCAGGTTTCTGGCTAGATTAGACATTCATTCATTCATGCCTCACTCATTCGGCACCATTCCTGTGCTCACACCGGACCCCAGGTCTGAGCAAGCCTGTGGTTCCATCTTCAGGGCTCCTGAAATGTAGGCTGTCATTTCTGCATATAGTGGTCTGGTGGGGGGAGGTACCTCGGATGCTGTGGAGGGCAAGGAGAGTCCTGCAAAGAGGGGAAATGGTGTACCAGGCTTGGGCTGGTTATGTTAAGTCATTTGTTAGGTGCTGCGGGTTGAAGATGTGCCCTCTAGCTCAGGGGCATCTGTGTCTGGGTTGGGTAGACAGCTGTCAGACCATGGGAGGGGGAGGGAGAGTGGGCAGGGCTCAAGGAGCAGAAGCAGGGCTCACTCAGCCTCAGTCTCACCCCTGCTGCAGGCTCAAGGGACAAGGCGCAGAGCTCAGCTTTCCCTTGGACTCTTCCCCTGGACACTGCCTATCTGCAGGGCAGGCAGGATGGGGTAATGAGCATGGATGGACCCAGAATCAGGAAGAGATTTGTGTTCCAGTCACTTCTTTAGGCAGCCACTTTTCCTCTCCGAGCAGCCTCTCTTGTCAGAAATGGAATATGAGTTGTTGCAAGTGTTGCAGGAGATGACAGTGTTAGAAAGCAAGAAGGCCCTGTACCTTGGGGACAAAATTCAGGCTTTGGGTTAGCTGTACCAGCTGCTCTCTCTGGGGCTCCGGGCCTCCATTTCCCTCTCCTTTAAAATGATCATGATAGGGCCAGAGATTTAGCTCAGTGGTTCTGATGCCTACCTAGCAAGTGCAAGGTCCCTGGTTTGATCCCTGTAACCACGTACAACGATGCTGGGTGTGGTGACTCATGCTTACCAGCAATCAGTACCACATACCATCATACCATCATGCTGGGTGTGGTGGCTCACGCCGTAATCCCAGCACTCAGGAGGCAGAGGCAGGATTGCTGAGTCCCAGGCTTGCCCAGGCTACATAGTGAGTTCAGGACCAGCCTGAACTACAAAGCAAGACCCTGTCTTAAAAAAAAAAAAAGAAGATCGTGATAAGAGACCCTTCCTAGTTGTTGGTATATATACCTCTCAGTTGATATCATTAGTTTATAATATGCACCTCTGCCTACCCTGTTTCTGTCTCTGTCCCTCTGTCTTTGCCTGCCTGCCTGCCTGCCTGCCTTTCTGTCTGTCTCTCACTTTCACTCTCTTGCTATATGCCTGGAGTGGTGTCCAGGGCGTCCACAGGTGTTAGGCAGGCTCTCTGAGAGCTGTTTCCCTGGCTCTAAGCTAAAGGACTTTGTGCATGGAAGAGATAGGGAGGATTACCCTTTTCCCATTCATAATAGGTCACCTCTAAAATTTACCTGTAATAGCACTGACCAGAAAAGTGGTTTGGTGCTTCTTTTCTAGCCAGGTAGTAGTGAGTGGATTGAGCTGATCTTTCACTCAAAATGCAAGGGAGAATTACTGGTTTTTCTGACCAAAATTTATGTTTCCAAGGGGACTTTGGCCCAACAGCAGGAGTGGACCCCGAGAAAGTGTCCAGCAACTTGTGACTTCAGTGGCAGTACAACCACAAATTCATTCATTCATTTTTCATTCATAAACCCCATGCTGAGCACTTGGCAGACACCAGGGCGTTGGAGACAGCCCTAACCAAGTGGCAACCTAGTGGATATGTAGGCATTTGGGGCTTGGGCTGCCTCTGTCCAGGGTTGGGTCCTCTCACTCATCTGGGCAAGTTATATCTCTCTTAGTTTTTTCATCTATAAAGTAGGATAAATGGGGGCCAGAGATTTAGCTCAATGGTTCCAGTGCCTGCCTCCCAAGCGCGAGGTCCTGAGTTCAGTCCCAGTAACCACATACAATGCTGGGTGTGGAGACTCTCACCCACCAGCAATCAATACCACATACCACAGTGCCGGGCGTGGTGGCTCACACCTGTAATCCCAGCACTCGGGAAGCAGAGACAGGAGGATTGCTGAGTTCCAGGCTTGCCTGAACTACAAAGGGAGGCCCTGTCTCAAAAAAAAAAAAAAAGAAATGATCACATCTTCCTGATGGGAGAATTATAGATCTGAGTTCATATAAATAAAGTCCAATAGTGTCTCTAACAAATACAAGACTTGTGAACATTCACAGGTACGAATCGATCTCACATTATGAACATTCGTAGATGTGAACAAATCGTGGAAACAGCTCCCGTGTCTACTGGCTGCTGTCATAGCTGTGCTGCTGTGTGCCCGCTCTACAGTGCGGGAGCGGCCAAGAGCACAGGGCTGGGTCAGAGCCCAGCCTGTCTGGGAATAAAAGGAGAAGCAGTGGTGCTGCGGAAGGGCCTGAAGGAAGCGCAGAGCAGAGTACACTGTATATCTGTGTCAGAGGTGTGCAAGATTCTCTTTGTCAGGATTATGAAGGAATCTGGCTTTTGAACATCCTTCTGGAATGGACCTTGTTTGTTAAGTCGGGGATTTACTGAACTCAGAAGGTGCTGGAGAGTGGCTTCTCCTTTTCCTCATGAACACTTTGGCCTAGGAGAGTCACACAGAGCAGCTTGGTGAAGAGGGAGTTCGGTCCCAGCCAGAGGTTCCCTGCAGAGATTGGCCACCCCTCCTGGCACAGTTTGTACTTCTAGGCACCTGGAGCTGTCTCTATTGAGCCTCAGAGCTTCATGAAGGTGAAGGCTGGTGAGACCTGAGAATAAAGCGGCTTCAGACTTACAGGAGGAACTTTTTTTTTTTTTTTTTGAGACGGTTTCACTTTGTAGTTCAGGCTGGCTCTGAGCTCACTATGTAGTCCAGGCAAGCCTGGAACTCAGCAATCCTCCTGCCTCTGCCTCCCGAATGCTGGGATTACAGGCGTGAACCACCACGCCCGGCACTGTGGTATGTGGTATTGATTGCTGGTGGGCGTGAATCTCCACGCCCAGCATTGTATGTGGTTACTGGGGATTGAACTCAGGATTTTGCGCTTGCGAGGCAGGTGCTGGAACCACTGAGCTAACCCTCCGGCCCAGGAGGAACTTTTATATCCAGTGTCAAACCCAAAAGTGTCTTTGACTAAAGCATCATCCATTGTTAGAGGTCAACATACTATGTCTGCGTCCTCAGACAGGTCCTTCAAACTCTGAGCTTTTTCTCCTTTATCCAATGGCAAAAATAAATACCTATTCCATAGTTTATTTTTAGAGGATTAAATGGTCTCTCCAAAGTGTTTTGCATAGTTCTTAATATGGACACACACAATACAATGCTTAATTAATATCAGCCTCCTTCATGTCTTAATAATAATAATTCTCAGAATATATAAAACGTGTTTTTTTCTACAATGGAGTACTACTCTGTCATAAAGAAGGATAAACCTGAAACATTTCTAGCTCAATGGATGTATCCTGAGTATACTCTTAAGTGAAACAAATCACATGCTTAAATTCTGCCTTCTCTGGTGTGAGAAACTGAAAGTATAAAGAAGGACCAAAATGTATAGTAGATATTGGGAAATTAAAAAAAGTTCAAATGGAAGGAGAACAAGTGAGGGGAAAAGGAAGGAGCAAGAAAAAGAGAAGAGAAAAATTGGAAACAAAGCTTTTGTAAATGAGGGGAAGCCTTATGCCTGTACTCCCAGCACTGGGGAGGCAGAGGCAGGAGGATTGTCTCAAGTTTGGGGTCAGGGTGGGCTACATAGTTCAGAACCAGTCTGAACTACAAAGCAAGACCCTGTCTCAAAAAAAAAAAAAAGGAAGAGGAGAGTCAAAGGGAGGGTAATAGAAAAAAAAAGAATCACTGGGTGTGGTGGCTCACACCTGTAATCCCAGCACTCAAGAGGCAGAAGCAGGAGGATTGCTGAGTTCAAGGTTTGCCTGGGCTACATAGTAAGCTCAAGAATAGCCTGAACTACAAAGTGAGACCCTGTCTAAAAAAACAAACAAACAAAAAAACAGTTGGGGGGCCGGAGGGTTAGCTCAGTGGTTCTGGCGCCTGCCTTGCAAGCGCAAGGACCTGAGTTCGATCCCCGGTTACCACATATAATGCTGGGCGTGGTGG
>PVIC010021474.1:9507-28666 GCA_004025085.1 Thryonomys swinderianus
CTGGTACTGGAAATAAAACTCAGGACCCTGTGTTTGTCATGCAGGTGCTTCACCACTAGACTACACCCTTGGCCCAAATTTTGTTTCTTTTTAATAGCACTAATGTCTTTAGTAAGCACTTATCTTTTGGCATGGACTTTATAAAGGGCCTTTCAGGGAAAATTTAAGTTTATCAGATTTTTCAGTTTTACCTTTTGCTCCTGACTCTCACTATAAATCTGGCTAAAAGCAGCCAGCAGTATCCATGCTGCTGCCTAGATATTAGGCTTCCTTGAAAATTTCTCTATCAGGTATATTATTATTATTATTATTATTATTATTATTATTGATACAGGGTCTTGCTTTATAGTTTAGGCTGGCCCTGAGCTCACTATGTAGCCCAGGTGGGGCTTGAACTTCGCAAACCTCCTGCCTCTGCCTCCCAAATGCTGGGATTACAGGTGTGAACCACCATGCCTGGCACTGCGGTATGTGGTGCTGATTGCTGGTGAGTGTGAGTCACCACACCTGGTATTGTTGTATGTGGTTACCTGGGGTTGAACCAGGGACCTTGCGCTTGCTAGGCAGGAGGCAGAACCACTGAGCTAAATCTCGGGCCCTTTCTTAATGTTTTTAATGAAAAGACATTTTTAATTTTAAGACAATAAAATGTATTACTTTTTCCTCTGGTTAGTGCTTTTTGTCTTTTGTTTGGTTAATATTCTTTAACCTCAAAGTGACGTGGAAGAAATTTACTCTCATTTTCTACTTTTACATATGGAATTATAATGCTTTTGAAAAGGATTTGTCTAGTGTAGTGTGAGACAGGAGCCCATCTGTAACATATTTCTTTAGATCTTTTTAATCTTGAGTATTTGTGGTTTATGGAAAGCTGACGATACCAGCTTGAGAAAGATGTGACACTTTTCTTGGAATTGTCTCTATGATTGTCTTTCCATGAAGTGCCACATTTCCCTCAATGTTACTCTCCTCCCCATTCCTCTTAGCATATTTGAAATATAAAATTGTCCTAAAACATTTTAATACACTTGTTTCCTAAGACCATTAAAACAAGAACATTCTGTGCCACCTACAAAGAGTACAGAGCAATTAAAGCAGATTCAGAGAGAATGTGCAGAGAGGCTGAGCATCTGTCCTTTTTCTAGGTTCTTACCAGCATTCTCTGCCAGGATCACCGTTAACATCTGAATGTGACTGCAATGGTATCTCTCCCTTTTGATTTTGAATGATGTGAAAGAAGCAAAGAGGCTTCCTTAAAAAAATGCATGCTAATATTTTATAGCAAGTTTTGACAGGCATTGTGTAAATACAAAAATCATTCTTGACCAATTGGAAAAGAGTGATTACTTCAGTATTTGTTGACATCTTTTGTTTTGTGCAGGGTTTACAATGGCTAGTAAAACACGATTGTAAGAAAAACTGCATTATCTATAGATGCTTATCATGGGATAGGCATTCTTCAAACTACTTTTGTGTTGTTACTTTGTTTTCCAAATCAAACACTGTTACAAGCTCAGACTTCTGGCTCAGCGATGCAAAAGCTGTGTTCGAGAATACAAATGGTGACTTGCAGAGGGAATTACATTTTCAAGTTGGATGGCCATCTCTGCCTTCTTATTGGCACAGGGTGTGGTTATTTTAATGTTAACATTTTCATATGTTTCTAAACTGTGTCACCTTTCTGCTTGTTTTAAAAATATATTTATTGGGGCTGGAGATTTAGCTCAGTGGTTCCACCGTCTACCTCACAAGCACAAGGCCCTGAGTTTGGTCCCGGTAACCACATACAATGCTGGGCATGGTGACTCACGCCCACCAGCAATCAATACCACATACCACAGTGCCGGGTGTGGTGGCGCACTCCTGTAATCCCAGCACTCGGGAGGCAGAGGCAGGAGGATTGCTGAGTTCTAGGCTTGCCTGGGCACCATAGTGAGCTCAGGGCCAGCCTGAACTACAAAGCAATACCTTGTCTAAAAAAAAAAAAAATTATTATTTTAGGTAATCTTCAAATGTCTTTTTTTCCCTTTTATAGAATTTACTACAAAACAGGACTATTCAAAAGACAAGATGAATGTGTGTCATAGTCTGGGGCTATCTACAAGTCAAGTCCCTTTTCAACTTTTCAAGGGAGCACTATTTTCATGTCTCTGAGCTGTGTGCAGTTTGAAAAGTGTCTGTTAGTGAAGGTCCACTTCTTAGGAAAGTAGAGAAAGGTCAACTAGTGTTTCTTAACTAGTTTAAAGCAAGTTCTGGCTTTTATAGTTATATGCACAGACATAACTGTTAAGAATCACCTTGCAACTTAGTAAAAATTCTGCTCTTTCTCTAGCATGTGGCCTTTTAAAATGTCAACAACTTTGTTAATTTTAAGCCAATTAATTTCATATTTTTCAAAGCCTGATCTCCTATAGTCATATGTATCTCTATTTTGGGATACAATAAAAGAAACACACATTTACTCATTGCTTTGATCTCTGAGGATGCTGTTGCTCTAGTTACTTAAACTTACTGCATGCAAGATTGGTCAGTGTTAAATATTGCTGGTAAAATGGCAAATGAGACATGGATCCTGTCCTTACAGGGGTTCATATCTCATAGAATATGTATACTAATTAACCGTTAAACTATGGCCTGTAGTATTTTACTGCAAACATTCACAAAAATGCTACTTAAGGCCTAAATTGATAGTAAACCTCTGTTGGAAACTTCCTACTTTTAATGGTCATCTCTCAGTGTAAATGTGTAGTAGATAGAGTGCAGATTGGTCTGTTCAAAAAAATAGCAACTTACTATACTTTTTACTTTGTAGAAACTCAAAGTCATGATCTACTAAAGCAGATAAGGTACTTTTTATTGTTGTCTGCCTCTGCTTAAGTTAACATTTTGATTTATTAATTTTTTTATGATTTCTAAGTTTAAATCATTTTTTAACCAGGACTTCAAATATTTTTTACTCTGACCCTGAGGAAGTAGACGACTTTATTGAGTTTGGGAGTAGAATAGCCATAGGCAAACACTCTTTTATATAAATAAAGAAAGTTCTTTTAACCCTTGATTTCTGTATAATTGTGGCTTCCTCTAGTCAGAGAACTGTGTTACCTATTTGGTATAATATCTGACATGACTTTCTGAAGTATGAGTATGGATTTCTCACAAATAGGTTTCCTTCTTACAAATGGATTTCTTACATTAATATTTTCCAACTTAGAGATTTTAGTAAACTAGGAGTAAACATTGACAAGAGCAGAATGTCCTTGATCACCATTACTAAGAGCCTCACAAATTACAATATAAGGTCAAGGTGCCATTCTTCATAAATTAGTTTATGGGTTTGAGGAAATTCTGCCCCAACTCCCTATCTATTTATATGAAATTAAAACCATATTAAAGTTCACAGAGAAGAAGAAAAATACTAGAGCTAAGAGTATAGTGAGCAAACAGTAACAGAAGTCTTAACCTCTGAGCTATTAAAACTCTAACAATTCAGTGGTTACAATTATGGTAGGTGAAGCATGGTGATAGAAGACAGTAGCTTCAGCACTCAGAAGGTGAAGGTAGGAAGACTGTGACTGTGAGGCAAACCTAGGTTACACAGCAAGATCTGTGTCAGAAAAACCAAGGGGAGGAAAGCAAACAAAAAGCCACTTTGGCAAGTTAGTTAATCTATATAGTAATTTGTTACATTTTTATAAACTTGTACATCAGTATGATCTTTAATTCTTTACTTAACCTAGCTACTTATACCTATTTACATTGTGTTCAAATGTGTATGTATGTATGTATCTACCATCTGTTTGCTTTTGGAGCATTAAACAAAAACATACAGGAACATATTAAAAGATCTGCATGGCTATGTTGAGTGATATAAAACATCATTAAATTATGGCCCTAGATTTAAAAAGACTCTTAGGACACGTTCCTTTTAAATATTTTATATAGTTCATAATACACTGGCTAGTTCACAAAGTATTTGAAGAACATTTTTTTTTTGAGACAGGGTCTTGCTCTGTAGTTCAGGCTGGCTCTGAGCTCACTATGTAGTCCAGGCAAGCCTCGAACTCAGCAATCCTCCTGTCTCTGCCTCCCAAGTGCTGGGATTACAGGCATGAGCCACCACACCCAGCTAACATTTTTTAATGTATGGAAAAAGTATTTGTAATAGGTTACTGGAATGCTCATTTCAGCATGAAATGAAATCCAAGTTAGTATTGATATATGGAAAATAATTATCATGATAACTGGGGAAAACATACTGTCCTACTTGCTAGTGAGAATAGGTATATTAGCAAGGGCCTTCTGGTGAGAAACAAGTAGCAGGACACACATACTTATATACACATATGTATGCATATGTATTACTACGTGTATGTGAGTGTACAATATGATATAATGCAATGTATATATCATTTATTATGAAGAACTGGCCATTGAAATTATATTACAGGAGCCAAGAGGTTCCATTCTCTGCTCTCTGTGAGCTGGAATTCAGCAGGATATTTCTGCAGCTCTGAGAGATACTGATGGTATAAAATACATTCTGAAGACAGAAGACTTATGTCTCAGTTCACATAGGCAGACAGTGAATTTTTCTGTCTCTGCATTTTTGTTCTATTTAGGTCTTCCAAAGATGGCATGATGCCCATCCACATTGCAGAAAGCAGCATGCTTTACAGAGTCCACAAATTAAACTGTTATTCTCATTAAAAAGATCACCTTATAAAACTACTAGAAATAACATTTAACCTGGGAAGCCTGGCCAAATTAACAGGGGAAATTAACCATTGCAGTGGGGAAACATGGAAAAACTTAGGAATGGTAAAAACTTTGAAGTTTACCAGGTTATAGCTTGCTGAAACAGAGAAAGAATAGAAAACCTTTCTATCAAAAGCAGTATTTTGGAGAAAGAGAAAGGATCACCTATCTTCAGGCTCTGGGCTAGAAACTTTTTAATGTACAGTAAATACTGTACAGTAATTAGAATAGTGTCATATAGAAAACATTTGGCGTATCAAATATATTCAGAGCAATAAGATATTGAAAAGACGTATATATTTCAAAAGTAGTGAATAAATTGTGAGGGAACATAATGACTGTTCTCCCTGATAAATGATTCATCAAAATTATTTCCAGCATAATTACTCATGAATAAGTAAGTCAGTTTAATTCCAGGAATCAGTCAGTAGCTTTCTTCTCAGACTGATTTCCATGGGATTCTGATCACTACTTCCGGATTTATACCAGCACGATACAGTGTATGGCTCATTCAATTGCTCTGCCAGTGACTATTTATGAAGTGTTCGCAAAGTGATGCAGTAGTGGTAGGTGCTGCTGACTTAACAGGAAACAAGACTTTCCTTCTTGTTTCTTAAAAAGAGAGAATGGGAAATATTCGAGGGACACATTTTGCTATGTCCGAAGCGTATGGCATTAAGTCAGTAGACAGGCAAGCTGCATGTAGTCGTCAAATTGTGAAGACCACACAAAATGTAAATAATGATGAAGAGTTGAGGCAGAAGCCTAAGAGAAAGATGACACTTTCAGAAGTTTTTAAACACTAGAGGTTTTATTTTATATAATATGGTTTTACTTAGTTTTAGAAAGAACACTTCATTTACTGTGTAGGGGAACCATCGGAATAGAACAAGATTAGAAACGGAGATTCTTGTCTGATGTTGTAATAATTTAGATAAAAAGCAATACCACAAAACCAGGTTTTGAATACAAAATGCTATGCAAGTTTCTGCAAGAGGCCTTAGATTCATAAGTTTTAAAAAATGAGTTGTATTTAGAACAACCATTAGATTCAAAGAATGACTAAGGTGGTTTGAATTATGGTGGGGATAGTAGGGATAAGGAGAAATGAATCAATACAAATTTTGAATAGCTTGGCCATTGCATGTGTTGTATAAGAAAAGATTGTTATCAAGGATAATCTTTAGTTTTCTGACCTAGCAATCAGTTGAGTAGATGGAAGGTCTGTTCAATGAGATAGGAAACAGTAGGTTTCAATAGCAATACAGAAGTGAAGTTTTGCACTGATGCAAAATTAAAACAGTTGTGAAATATTGAAGTTTGAAGCTCAAGATGGCTGAAATTGTACACTAGTATGATTCAATTAATTTTGTAAATTTTTTGCGTTCAATATCCTGAGGGTAAGTGTAATGATCCATCCAATGTGTTACCCAGAGTAGGTGCAGATTTAAACTGGCATAATAAACAGCTACATGATCTGCCTAGCAGCCATACTGTCTAGGCCAGCAAACTAATGCTGAGCTTTGTCAGACTCTTACTGTTTTTCTGACCCTTAATATGATGCCTTTTGGGATGATTTTTTTTCTTGGTCTTTTATTGTAATAGTAGAACATGTGGTGTTTGGCTAGCAGATAACCCGGATGCTTTTCACTTCTCTGGGGAGGATGCATTTTTGGTTGTGTGTGTAGGGTTTCTCTAATGTAGGTCAGTGTTTGAGATCCCTTTGATGGTTAATCCATAGTCTTGAACTGATTATGCAACCCACCGAGGACCTGCTAAATACAATGCTTTAAAGTTCAGAATCAAATTTCCTTCTTCATTGTCCTTTACTTTCAAAATGGCTGAACAAAGTTTTCTTATACTTTTCTGAAAATAAAGAAATATATGACTTTTTAAGAATATAAAATTCACCCTACTAGGAAAGTTTTAGATAGTTATCAAATTATTTAATAAAAGAGATAAAAGATACTGTTTTGCAGCCTAAAATAAAGTTTTTCCTACCATGAGTGTTGTCATTACTATTTACAGCTAGATTACAGGGAAATCTCTGGGTGTCTGGGAAATCTCTCAGTGTCAGAATTATGGAAACCATTTGCATAATTAAAGGGCTAGTTAATAAATTCTCTCCTATTTTCTAACTTATTTAAGCAGACCAAATATATGCCAGTATTTCTTTGCTAACTGTGGTAGACAACAAACTTTAAATTTATTGCTGAATAATATCTACAATAACTATAATATATGGTTCATAATTTGTGAATATGCTGAGGTTTTTAAGTGCATTAGAGGTGCATTAGATATGGCATAACAGAAATTTCTGCTTCATTAAATGACTTTACAGGCTGTATTTTGCTGCTTTTGCATATGTAATCCCCCCTCCACATTTGATAGCAGGATTACTTTACAGCTTCTTAATGAGAATACCTTTTTTATTGGAACCTTTTTCTGAAAGTTTATTGAAGCTCTTGGTGACCTATTTCTAAAGATTTTAGAGCTCTAAAATTTTCTCTCCCTTATTTAAGGAGCTTTAACTTATGTTTGATTAGTAGCTTTGGAGGTAGATTCACAATCTAATTTTAGGAAGGAATTCTTTTTTTGCAGGAGAAACAAATTCAAAAATAGCCTTGCACATGATAGGATGCCAATGAATTATGGAAATGGCTCATATTCCTGTAGCATTTATTAGGTAAAAAGAGTGAAACCCAGAGATGTCTTTTCTTAGCTGCATTTCTGCAGGAAAATTCGTTCTTAACATTCTTTTTAATAAAAAAATAAGTAGGTTCAATGATGGGAATAACTATTGCAGTATATTAGGTGTGTACGTTCCTTTAGAAGCACAGAAGAATTGCTGGGATTGAGCGTTTGCAGAATGGGTAGGTAGTTTGTAACCATCGAGCTACCCTGTTTTCAAGTTAGTTTTCTGACTTGGATTTTGGAGCAGGCATGTGTTTCCATAAAGAAATATTATGCTGATTGCGTTGGGGCCTGTGAAGTGAACAGGAATTCTTCTATCATATAACATGGGAGAAAACTATTTAATCTCTGAAAATAGCCAGAGGCATTAATCCATTTTATCATATTTTCTACAGAGTACTCTATGTTGTTATTTTAACTTCAGATGAAAGACACATACACCTAAGAAGTGCAGAAACAACATAGACATGATGTAAAAAGCAAATATCTACCCTGTGTTGTCACCCTTCCCATCTCAAGTCTCAGGCATGTTGCTTTCTGCAT
Organism: Thryonomys swinderianus; assembly: GCA_004025085.1. Lineage (NCBI taxonomy): Eukaryota > Metazoa > Chordata > Mammalia > Rodentia > Thryonomyidae > Thryonomys > Thryonomys swinderianus. The sequence goes on from PVIC010021474.1 coordinate 17,500, forward strand.
GTATGATGTCACTACTTAGAGAGCTTCTTCTCACTTACCCAGCTCTGCTCATGTGCAGGCAGGGGCGTGTTGTGCAATTTGCATCATTTAATACACCTAACACTTCAAGCTCCCTCATTCATTTTAGGAGCTTTGTATCAGTATAATATGCATACTATCATAACTTATTTAGCCATTACTACACATACACACACACACACACACACACACACAAACACACACACAGTTTACAATTACTATTGCCTGAATGTTTGCCCCACTCCCTAATTTATGTGTTGAAATCCAAACTCCTAATGTGATAATATTAAGAGGTGAGGGCCTCAGGGAGGTAATTATGTCATGTTTGGGATTAGCACTCTTATCAAGAAGCCCAAGAGCACTCGTTCAGCTCTGCCATCATATGAAGAGATGAATTTCTATAAACAGGAAAATGGGCCTTCGCCAGATAGTGAATCTGCTTTTGACTTGATCTTCAACATTCCAGCCTCTGGACCTGAGAGAAATAAATTTATAATAAATATAAACACTTGGTTTTTACTATTCTATTATAGCATCTGAATAGAATAAGTTTTTACATTAAAATAGTGCTGCAAAAACTTTCTATGGCCATAATTGTCTTATTAGCTGTATAGAATTTTTCTCCTTCTCTTTCTTTCCCAATTATGTAAACAATGTTTTGTTTTGTTCTATGCATATATATACATATATGTCTATAACATAAAACCTGGAGTTATTTTTTTATTTCTTCAATTTATTTTTATTTTTATTTATTTATTTTGCTAATGGGAAGAGGTCCAGAACACTAAGGCCAAGGAGAGGTGAGAGGAAAAGGTGAAATGTGTGTATTTAAGATGTTTCATGTATATATACCAAATACCCACAATGAACATATAAGCATTATGTGTCATGATCATGAGCTAAAAATAATGAAAACAAAAATGAGGAAGGGGAAGTTAGAGACCCAGGGGAAGAGGTGGGTGGAGAGGGGAAGGAGATTTAAAAGAAGCAAGTTTTGCTTGGAACATGCACCTACTTCCTAAAATGAATGTAAACTTCATGCACTGCAAATAAAATTAAAAACACAAAATATAAGGGTAGCTGAAGTGCATAAACACCTTTCAGCAGAAGTACAAGTGGAAAAGTGGAAAAATGTTCAATATCTCTAGCCATTAGATTTATTTTATTTTATTTCACTTTATTTTATTTTATTACTTTTTCAGAGACAGGGTCTCGCTTTGCAGCTCAGGCTGGCTCTGAGCTCACTATGTAGCCCAAGCAAGCCTTGAAATCAGCAATCCTCGAACTCAGCAGTCCTCAACTCAGCATTCCTCCTGCCTCCACCTCCCAAGTGCTGGGATTACAGGCATGAGCCACCATGCCTGGCTCTAGCAATTAGAGAAGCATTAAGTTAAAACAGCACTGAGATTCCACCTTAGATCTCTGGGTATGAGAAACTGAAGATGTTAATGAGGTCCAGAATGCATGATGGATACTGTGAAATAGAAAATATTCAAAGGAAATGTGGTGGAGGAGTAATGAGGGGGTAAAGAAAAAATGTGATGGTAATAAAAAAAAGGGAAACAAAGTGTATGTATTTAGTGGGTGGAGGGCTGTGGGACAGGTAGGGGAATGAGAAAAAATTAAGATTCAAATGTGTCATGTACTAGTACAAATTCCCAATACTGAGTGTGATCATGATGTGTATATATACAAGGTACCAATAATAATAATAAAAAGAAATCAAACAGCAATGAACACTAGCAAAGTTGCAGGGAGCAACAGAACCCATCTGCTTTGTTGGTGGGAATGCAAACTAGTATAACCACCATGGAAATCAATATGGAATTTCCTCAAAAAACTGAAGGAAGAAATTCTATTTGACTCAGGTATCCATGTTCTAGGTATATTCCTAAAGAGTTAGAGAAATCATATTTCAGTGATATAGGAATAGAAAGTGGCCTACATGTCCATAAAAAGATAAATGGAAAAGCCATTGCATTTCCACAAGGGAATATTACTCTGCTATAAAGAAGGACAAACTGGAGTCATTTGGAGGAAAGCTTTGATCTAATGTGAAATAAGTCAGATGCACAAGGTAAATATCATATGGTTTCTCTTATATGTGAAACTCAAAGTATAAATAAAGGGAAAATACAAGACAGTTAATAGGAAGTAGGAGGTAGAGCAAAGGTAAGGGAATAAAGAGAAGGAGGGAAGGGAGTAGAAGGCGAAAGATGGAAATTTAAAAAAGGAATTCATCTAAGTTATCGGTACACATACCAACTACACAAAGGGAATGAAATCGCTATAAGTACTAACGTATTACTTACAAATAAAAACTGAAAAGAGAAATGTTAAGAGATATAAAAAGTCAATTTTTGGTGCCTTCATGTTGTTTTTCTCATATTGGATTTAAAAATACAGAAGCATTTAATTTTGCATAGGCACAGCATGTTGCTGTGACTTCTGGTAGGCACCACGTCTACTGGGTCTTCTTTCTGTTTACACAATCACGTCTATTTCTAAGCCTCCTGTGGAACTGTGCAAGACTATGAATGTGAACCATAGTCCACAGCTGAAAGTAAGAGCGATGCAAGTTGTATCCAGCTCGACCCTTCAAAGCCTTTTGAGAGAGATGCTCTATGTTGATTTTCTTCCAATATAACTGTGGGGGCTATGTGTTTAGGGTGGTGGAGTAAACTCTGATGAAAGTTTCAGTCCTGGAGTCACTACCAAGTGGAAAGCCACTGCCAATCAAGAACATCCACTGTGGATTTATAACAAAGAATTGATTCCTCTCTATAGTGTTAAACTGCTGAGAGCTGAGAGAATGATTTTTATAGCATCTATATAATCAATGTACAGAATAAGAGTGTAACTTGTGTTCCAAATATAAGGCCAAAGATCTCAACACCTTTTAATTGTCTGTCATTTACTCTCTAATTTCAAATTTCACTTGTAGCACATTCTGTATTTTTGTAATTTCAAGAATGATTTTGATTTGTTTTTCTGAGCTCTTTGTATATTCCATACCATAGTATTTAATTAACAAAATAATTGGTCTTGGTGTCTAGAGTAGGTCTATTATTTAAAGCTTGGGTCTATCTTGTTCTACAGAATTTTCCTATGAATCTTAGAGTAAAATAGAAAATTACCAGTATGATCCATATGCCTTATATGATTTAGCTATTGCTTTTTAGTCCCATCCCTTACTCTCTGGTGCTTTGCTTCTTTAATTTGCAGGAAAATGCAAAGCATCAGATGTGCATGGTGCATACTAATAATGGCAGCTACTTGGGAGGATTGGAAGGAAGTAGCTCAGTGCTCTCCAGGGTCAGTCCTCTAACAAACCCAAAGCAAAACAAACCCAAAGCAAAACAACAGACACCATCCTTAAAACAAGAACATTCTCAGATCCTTCAAAACCAACCAACCAATGAAAACAATGAAAAGCAAGATGATACAAAGTAGTTTATCATCCATGAACTTACATAAGTGTTTCTCCATTTCCTCAAAATAGTTCCTATTTATCATTTATGTCTTAAATTTAAGAGAAATTCTTAAGGGATTTTTTCATAATCTTTCATCAAGATAAGATACCACTACAATGTAATTTTAGTGCGTCACATATTGCAGTTATTATAATTTACCACTTTATTTGATATATTAAAATTATTAGTAGTATTTTGATGCCTTTTCTTCTCCCAAATGTGGTCCATGAAATCAGGAATGATATTTTTTTCATTATGTATTTCCAACACCCAGCAGAATACTTGACCTGGAATAAATGATAACACAAGGATGAATAAGTTAATATAAAATTATTTAACAATGTACTCATATATATATATATATATATATATATATATATATATATATATATTTGAAAAAAGTAGAATAAATCAATACATACTATAGTTAAGACCTGAAGACATTTAATGATATTTGATTCAATAGGTAAATATAGATTTACACATTAAACTTTGAGGAAAAATGAATCTCATGTAAGTAGGAAGAACCAAACAATATATTTTATCAATTGATTTGATGTTATTAAATTGAGTGTGCAAAGGTTTTTTATCAGAATGCAAGAGTATGAAAATCTAGGGACTCTTGGAAATCAAATCTCATGCCCAGATGAACAATATTCTCAAGGTGTTTAGGGACTACCCTGAATTTCAGCTCCAGAGAGGATTCAAATACTGGACATGTAATTCAGGGCTGATCCAAGGATTCAGGAAGGATTAGAACCTGCTTGGGTTAGGGATTGAAGCTTGTTTGTCCTGACTATCTAGAGTGTTCTAACTCCTCTTCTTCACAAACTTTTCAACTTATTGAATTATGTTTCTAAATAACCTTTGAAGTTTCAGTTCAGATTCATGCCCTCACAGGGAAGCTGTATTCTGCAGATTCTAAATCATCTTGATCTGTGTCCTCAGTGTTCCTATAAAGTCTTGGGATGGTGGTATCATCATATATCATCATCATAGTTGGAATCGATGGATGTTAATATTTATTTAAATTATGAAGTACCAGAAATTTTGCTAAATTATTTATATGGATTATTTCATTGAACTATTAACAACAAAGCAGTGGCAAAATTATAAGTGTGCTTAATTCAGAGATATAAATTTCAAACTATAATCTTTCAGCTTGTCTTCCCCTCTCAACTATTAGTTCACTTAGGCTTAGACATTATCTTGTATTTCTGTAACCTTCTCACCAAGAATAGTTATCATGGTGATCAGTACATTTAACTATCTCCAAAATATTAGAGTAAGTCTTTTAAAAAAATTTGGGTTGATCTAAGTTTTAGATGTAGATTTGATGTGATCATATTAAAACAAACACTTTGCTTCTTATCATGTAAGTCAGAACATTTCTGGAACAATAATTATTTTATTAAATCCATTAAATTATTTGTTGAGTTAAAAATAAAATCTCCTTTGGGCCTTAGTTCTCTGGTATGCATGTGTACTTCATCCAAATTGGATGAAAGACTGATAATCATAGATGTTTTTCTATTGAAGAAGATGGGATAAAAGACTTCTTGGAAAAATAGTCAGTTTTTCAACTTGCAAATTAAATTGTAGTGTAGATTTGCTATCTTGCCCCCATTAACTTCTTGGCCTGCTTGGCTTTTGAAGGCCCCCTGGGGATCAGTTTTCCTATGGCCCAGATTAACAGGCTATTGATCACTCCTTCTGCTTTGCCACTCTCACCTCTGAGTACAGATTGGCAACTGTCAAGTGGAGGGGGAATGTGGGAGAGGAAAATAATTAATTTATACTCGCATTGAAATTAGATGCTTTAAAAAAGGAGGCAGTTATTAGTTTAAAGTAAAAGATATGTTATAAACAAATCCAAAACTTTTTTGAGCCTGACACTCATAGACTTTATTTTTAATTTTTTAAAATTGAATTCTTTATTGGTACATTTTATATACATCTCACAATCACGTATAACATTGGGGAATTTGTACCAGTATATGACGCAAGTTAATTCTCATTTTTACCCATATCCCTACCCACCCACACCTCCCCAGCCCCTTTATATGTACTTTTTTTTTTTTTTTTTTTTTTTTTTTTTTTTTTTTTTTTTTTTTTTTGCTTTTGAGACAGGGTCTGGCGTTTTAGTTCAGGATGGCCCTGAGCTCACTATGGTGCCCAGGCAAGCCGCCGCGAACTCAGCAATCCTCCTGTCTCTGCCTCCCGAGTTTTGGGATGACAGGCGTGAGCCACCACGTCCGGCATTGTGGTATGCGGTATTGATTGTTGGTGGGCGTGTCTCCATGCCCAGCATTATATGTGGTTACCGGGGATCGAACTCAGAACCTTGCGCTTGCGAGGCAGGCGCTGGAACCATTGAGCTAACCCTCTGGCCCTATACATACTCTTTTATTTTCTGTCTGGGTCATATTTATTCCATCCCCTCATTACATTCCCACACCAAATTTTCTATGGCAATTTCCCACTCTATAAAAGCTGTCATACTTTCTAGAGCTCATTTGCATTTACAGGTGTTCATGTCAAAGAGAAGATCCGGAATTTGCCTATCTGTGATCTATTGATTTCATTTATTAGTATATCCTCCAGATGTCTCCATTTGCACCTATCTAAATGGATCAATCTTGTCATTCCTTATGGCAGAATAATACTCCATTTTATTAAAAAAAAACTTCTTTATCCACTCTCTACTTGATGGACATTTGGGTTGTTTAAAAGACTGAGCTATCACGAACTGAGCTGCTATGAACAAGAGTGTACATCTGTCTTTCCAATGTGAGTTTTTAAATCCTTTGGGTTATATTCCTAGCAGGGGGATAGCAGGGTCAAATGGGACCCCTAGTCCTAGTTTTCTGAGAAATCTCCACACAGATCTTCACAATGGTTGCACAAGTCTGCAATCCCACCAACACTGGAGGAGGGAGGGATCCTTTCTCCTCACAGCCATGCCAGCATTTATTGTTGGTTGTTTTTGTGATAGCGCCCATTCTTTGTGGAGTGAGATGAAATCTCAGTGTTGTTTTCATCTGCATCTCTCCAATGACCAGTGATATACAACATTTCTTCATATGCTTCTTGGCTGCTTTGACTTCTGCCTCTGAGAAGTGTCTGTTCATTTCAGATGTCCATTTTTGAATTGGGTCTTTAAATGTGGGGAGGCTGATCTGTTTGAGTTCTTTATATATTGTAGATAATAGCCCTTTGTCTGATACACAGCTAGTAAAGATTTTTTCCCATGTTGTTGGTTGTCTTTTAGCAGTGCCAGCCACTTCTTTTGCTGTGCAGAAGCTTTTCAGTAGGATGAGATCCCATTTGTTGATTCTTTCTGCTAGTTCTTGTGCTATAGAGGTTTTATTCATAAATTCTCTGCCTAAGCTAGTGTCTCCAAGAGTTTTACCCAGCCTGTTTTCCAGCAGGAATATTATTTCTGTTTTAATGTTTAAGTCTCATATCCATTGTGAGTTTAGTTTTGTGCATAGTGAAAGAGATCTAGCTTTTTAAAAAGTGCTCAGAGACATATGTTGAGCATAGAGCAATTTATGTAAAGATCTGAATTATTTCAGGTGCTCTTCAGAAAACAATCACTTTACATCAGATTTCTCCCTTGCTATGTATGATTAAAAATTACAAATAATGAGAAAATTCAATCAGAATGACAGTTTTTTAGTTATATAGATCAAATCAATAAATAATCAATATGCCAAGTAAATTGTGAGTAACTCAAATAAAGAAAACCATGGCCTGATATTTGATGACATTATCCAAGTGCAAAATTTAGATGAATATTTCTTAAAGGAGAAGATTTTAGGAAAGCCTTTAGTTTTTTCTATTACGGGAGGAAGATTATTTCTGGGTTCAAGCCTGCCAGAGAGGAGAATAATAAGTGGGATTTTACCCTTTGCCTCAATGGCAGGCTACTGGATTTGATAGGTTCTGCTCACATAAAGTTAGATGGTCCAAGAATACTGAATGGTACTTCCTGGTCAGTTCCATAACTAGTAGTCTGGCCAAGACATCCTAGCTCCATGTGATGGTTTTATCTTTTTGAATCACTGTTAGATTTTTCTGGGGGCATCATAGTCTGATAGTAAGAGGATGTGGCATTCTACATCCAGTCACTGTTCCTATGCAGAGGAGAAGAAAAGTTTTTACCAAAGCTCGGATGGAACAGGGTGGTGGGAGAAGTCAGCTGAGGATCTGCAGCAATGCACTCCGCTAAGTGATACTCCTGATTGTGTCCTTTCTCCACGCTTTAGACAAACACCATAAATAATGTGGAACATGTCTAACTTTGTGGGTACCAAAATGAAAAAAGAAAAGAACTTTCTTGAAACTCTATCTGTGGCATGTGGCTGAGTGCCTGGCCAGTAGAACACTCAGTAAATATTTAATGATTATATGAATGAATGAATGAATGAATGAATGAATACTGGTTCAATTTAAGGTTCCATATGTAAATAAAATTACCTATTTTTTATAGGAGGAAAAATAAATGAACACATTAACTAACTGAAGTTCTCTTTGTTTTCCAACTTTTTAATTAATTGAAATCAGCAGGATTTCTTGCCTCCTCAGTACCTTGAACAACTGCTGCCATATCAAAGTGCTAATTAATTGTGTGAATGAATGCATGCTCTATTCACTATTTCTAGTCCCTAACTCTTGCCTTATTATCTATATTCTTACTTTTCTGGAATGCTTACATCATCTTCTTCTTAAACAAAACAATTCTCTTTCCTTTGAAAATTGCTGCCTACCATCTTTACAATTTATCGGACTTTATATTTTTTAATTGACTTCTAGAATTGCCAGTGACTTTCATTTGCTTTTGGGAATATCATGAAGGCAGATTAAAATAATTGGGTGAAGCTCTTTTGGAAGAGCCTTATTTTATTGCAAATTTTAAGAGTGAAGCTGCTACATAATGCTTCAACAGCTTTAGGGTACAAATTCAGATCAAATTTTCTTTCAATCCTCACATTGAATGGATGCAAGCAACTACACTGCTTTCCCTTTCTTGCTGAGAAATCTACGTTTAGTTCAATGTCTTCAAATATAGTCTTGAGTATAAAGAATTTGTTATTATAAAATTGCTAATAAAGATCTGTAAAGTCTATTTACTTCAACAAAGAACTTGTGTTTTGGGCCTGTTACTGTTGTATTTGTGGTATAACATCACTTTTGAAAATATGAAGTTCACAGGCAAGCACTTGACCATCACCAGAATTACGATGAGAAATAAGGAACACAGTGGTTGCTGATCTAGCAAATATTTATTTGTGTGCAAGGAAAGAAGATAGTTTTTCCTGTAGGTTACATTACGGTATGTTTCACACCAAAATGCAGGTGTGCTACCAAATGATAGCATCACATCAGTGACGGATTCACTCACTACATAAACAGCCATTTTTTCCATGTTATATCTTCAATGCTGTGTCAGGAGAGGTGCCTCCAGTTTTCCTTTACAGTATTGTAGAGCTTGTTTCTGAAGTATCACATAGTTTTTTCAGGTTGCTTTTCTCTTGGGGCCTCCTGGCTTTTCCTGTGATTTTGTTTCAGGTGAATTCCAATAATGTTAAACATCCCAGGTAAAAATGTTCCTTTACAAAGCTCTATGGACCCACATGAGGTTTTAGAGCAGCTGGCTTTGTGGAAAAGAAGTGGTGCCTAATTCTAACCCCCTGTTATTCTCAGTCTTACACACATATATGCAAGAGAAATCTGTTATATTTTCGGGTGAATTATTGCTGCTTTATACTGTAAACTGAGGTGTCATTCATTTTACCAAAACAAGATTCTGTAATGAATCTGCTATCTTCACCAGTAAACTATCTCTAATTTATACTGGATGTTTGTTGTTTTAAAAATTATAGTGTGTCTCACTGCATGTATTTCTACACTGGTACGTAAAGTGAAAATAAGTCAAGGTTCAAAAATAACTAAGTGATCTGGCTCGCATACTTATTGGGTGTTTTCCTGACATTAAATTAGTTCAGAAGATCACAGAATAGAATTAAAATTGTGATGTTACAGAGTGATAGAAGCAGGAGTTAGCGCCAAAGTTAGACAAGTACATGTATGTGTATATCTGAATATCACAAAGCATATTGTGTCATCATTTGGACATACTCTTAATTTTTGGAGGGGCCTACAGGCCAGTGCTGAACATCTTAAGAGGAGCAAATGCACTTGCATACAATGCCCACAGGAGGGTTTGACAGAATTCTTTGCTTTTCAACTCAAGTCATCAGGTAGGTTCATTATAAGTTGAATACAGATCAAAAAGTCTGTCTGGAAATTTTTTCTATCTTTTTTCTTTAATTGAATTATTTATTGGTACAATTTATATACATCTCAAAATCACATATAACATTGGGAAATTTGTACCAGGATATGCCACAAGTTAATTCTCATTTTTACCCATATCCCTACCCACTCCCCCCTCCTCCCCCCTTTATACATGCTCTTTTATTTTCTTTCTGTAGCATATTTATTCCTTCCCCTCATCACATTCCCACACCAAGTTTTCTATAGAAATATTCCACTCTATAAAAGCTGTCCTACTTTCTAGAACTCATTTGCATCTACAGGTGTTCATGCCAAAGAGAAGATCCGGGAATTGTCCATCTGTGATCTATTGATTTCACTTATTAGTATATCCTCCAGATGTCGCCATTTGAACCTAAATGGATTGATTGTGTCATTCTTTATGGCAGAGTAATACTCCATTTTGTAAAAAAAACACATCTTCTTTATCCACTCTCCAGTTGATGGACATTTGGGTTGTTTCCAAGATTGAGCTATCACGAACTGAGCTGCTATGAACAAGGGTGTACATCTGTCTTTCCAATGTGAGTTTTTAAGTTTTTTTGGGTATATTCCTAGCAGGGGTATAGCAGGGTCAAATGGGACCCGTAGTCCTAGTTTTCTGAGAAATCTCCACACAGATCTCCACAATGGTTGCACAAGTCTGCAATCCCACCAACAGTGGAGAAGGGTTCCTTTCTCCCCACAGCCATGCCAGCATTTATCGTTGGTTGACTTTGAGATCGCAGCCATTCTTTGTGGAGTGAGATGGAATCTCAATGTTGTTTCATTTGCATCTCTCGAATGACCAGAGATGTTGAGCATTTCTTCATATGTTTCTTGGCTGCTTTGATTTCTGCCTCTGAGAAGTGTCAGTTCAGTTGCCCATTTTTGAATTGGGTCTTTAAACTTGGGGAGGCTGATCTGTTTGAGTTCTTTATATATTGTAGATAATAGCCCTTTGTCTGATACACAGCTAGAAAAGATTTTTTTCCCATGTTGTTGATTGTCTTCTAGCAGTGCCAGTGACTTCTTTGGCTGTGCAGAAGCTTTTCAGTAGGATGAGATCCCATTTGTTGATTCTTTCTGCTAGTTCTTGTGCTAGGGAGGTTTTATTTATAAAGTCTCTGCCTAAGCCAATGTCTCCAAGAGTTTCACCAAGCCTGTTTACCAGCAGGCTTATTGTTTCTGTTTTAATGTTTAAGTCTCGTATCCACTGTGAGTTTAGTTTTGTGCATGGTGAAAGAGATAGGTCTAGCTTTAGCTTTTGGCAGGCTAAAGCCCAGTTTTTCCAGCAACATTTGTTAAAGAGGCTGTCTTTCTTCCATTGGGGATGTTTGGCTCCTTTGTCAAAG
>PVIC010021475.1:0-28793 GCA_004025085.1 Thryonomys swinderianus
TTTACCTGAAACTACAATTCCTGTATTTGGAAGAAATTCTTTTCATTCTAGCCTGAGCATATGTATGATTTTATTCAGGTTGGTTGTCTCTTATTGAAATGTTTGGCATCAGAAGTTCTTAAGAATTTGAAGTTTTTCTCAGATTTTAGAATATTTACACAAGCTTGACCAGTTGACAATCTGTAATCTATATATGGAATATATAAATGCAAGAAACTCAAAATTGCTAGAGTATCGTCTTGTCACTCCAAAAGTTTCAGATTTTAGAACATTTGTGCTTAAAATCCAAGTAAATATTATGTATTTATTAACTCTAATAATTACTGTGAGTGAATCCAATTGGAAACAAAAAGAAATTTTAAAAAGTGATGCTGAAATGTACCTGCTATAAATAATCTCAATAATAAAGGTATTTCAGGGCCGGAGATTTAGCTCAGTGGTTCTGGCACCTGCCTCTCAAGTGAAAGGCCCTTAGTTTGATCCTGGTAACCACACACAATGCTGGGCGTAGTGACTCACGCCCACCAGCCATCAGTACTACATACCACAGTGCCAGGCATTGTGGCTCACTCCATGTTCAGGAAAATTTAAAAGGCATTTTTAGTGATCTTAGTGTTTTGGGGTGATTAACTTTCAAGTGTTTCTCATCTTTGCTGCTAAGTTGAACAATGAGAGAGTGTATGTACAGCAGGCAGGGATGGGGAAAGCTTCTGGAATGAAGACAGATGTCAGAGGGTAGGGAAACTCACTCTTTTCTCTACTATAATTAGCAAATTGTGTCCAAAAACTAGCCACTAAATTCTATGCTATACTACAGTGTATTTATGTTAAATTCATGTACTGAATCTAATAGGATCCTAGTAGAAGCTGGGGCCTTCGCGAGGTGATGAGGCCCCAGGACAGACCCTCAGAAGCGAGGTTAGTCCTTAAGGTGCTATGCAGCTTTGCTCCTTCTACCAGGTGCAGACATACAAGAAAACCAGAGTCTACAGACCAGAAAGGAGACCTCTGTCAGACACAGAATCTGCCAGCACTTTGATCTTAGACCTGTAGAACCACAAGAAAGATTTCTTTATGTACCAGTACTCAGTCCCTAGTACTTTGTTATAGCTGCCTGATCAGACTAAGACATTGACATAGAAAGCACAAAAATAGTAAAAATAATCTTTGAAAAGACACTAGGAAAAATAAAAAAAGAAGAGTAAGAAACAGTTAATATAAACTCATCAGTGGAGTGGAAGCTGCAGATTGAAGGAGGATGGATGAGTTCCACACACAACAAAGTCGCCCTGAATATAAACTCTCTAGATGAGCCACTGAGTGCTCAGTGCCATAATCACCGCTGCGAAGGAAAAATTGTCAAAACTGTTTCCCAGCCAGATGCATTGGTCATGGTGCTCTGAGTAACAGTTTTTTTTGTGTGCAATTAATACTAAACCTGAAGAGATGCTCTGACTTCTGAGGCATTAGGGCTATTAACATTTTAGTCAAGAAAAGAAAAAAAAAGCATTTTAACAGTGAGTCTGAAGAAAGTGAGAATAAATGTATATTGAAATACATAAGAAAAATGTTCTGTGCAAGAATATATGTAAAGCTATTTGAGTTGTGCTACATGTTTATGTTTAATTATAGTTTCTATTGCAGTCATAAGGGACTGTACTGGTAAAGCAACTAAAAGGAAAACAACTGTACTCTACAAATTTTCACGAGCCAGAAGGCGAATCTGTGTGACCTTAGAGAAAGACCAGTAGTGTTGGGGCGGAGGGTCTCTGGGCCCCTCACTTTCTGTGGCAGAACTGTGCTCAGCTGAATGGGAAGTGCTGGAGAAAGGGACAGGAAGACATGCTGAAATCAGAAAAGCTCCACTTTCCTCTCCAACTGCCCCAGGCTCTTCGCTTATGTCTGTGAAATATGCATCAGCTGCTAATGAAAGCTTGCGCCTCTGGAAGGAAAATCAGAATGCAAGTGTGTGAGAGCCGTCAGCTACGTGGCCCAGGAGCTCTATAATATTAACCTCTGTGCAAGTTTAAATTGTACCTCTAGTACCGAATAAATGTCCCGCCATATGAGCGTCAGAGAGTGGATCAGAGCTGCCCTGCTGAAGAGGCGGAAAACAGTACTGAGTGCATATTAAATGTCACATAATGTTGAGGAATTTCAAAATTTAGGAACATATACTGTGTGTACCAGGTCAGCAAGAGAAATTTTTCAAAAGAAAGTGAGGTGGGAATATCAGGCTAGGAGTAAATAAGAAGAATCGCAAAGGAAATATTTGTGCATATCCTGTCACAGCTACATTATTCAGGTCATGTAGCCCATGCTTGCTTAAAAGGTTAAACTGAAATTACCTCTACTAAGAGGTTTTTCATAGTCTATTTTTATTTGTAGAATTTTAAAGATAATTTCCTGGAGGAAAGGGAGAAAAGGTTTAAACCTATCATTAAAAATAGATTGAACATTGTGTTTTCTATTCACCGAAAAATTTCCCACTGCCCACTTAAGATGAAATATTGAATTTTATAATAGAAACTCTACTATAATCAGGGCTATAAAACTAATTTTTATATCCTATGAACTTCTGATGAAGTCATGTTCAAATATTCTAGGATAAATTGGGCATGCATGTAATCTGCATAAGTGACTGTGTGACTTTAAAATCAGCGTCAGTGTTGCCAAGTCAAAATGTCAGAAAGATCAGCAGAACATCACTTGTGCTATTTGCCTTTCTGTTTCAGTCACTGACATACAAAGAAACATGTATATTATACATATTAAATGTATATTATATATCATATCTATATCATATCTCCACATGCAGGATGTACATTGTAACACACACACACACATATGATTATGTAAGTGTTACAATATACACAAAATTAGCTCTTGACCTTAATGATGTAGTTTTCAACAAAATTAGATTTATCCATATTTGGTATTCTGTCTTTTTTATAAAATGAGAAAATTACAATCAGAACTATACTATACAGTCAGAAATACCATCCCTGTGTGCTCAAAAAATTCAAAAAGTGTATAGGACAAGGGACTACATAAAATACATTTATGATGAGAATGCACAAACTTGTTTTAGCAGCCAAGATGAGGAGCTGCATATAAACAAGTGCTCCCTAACATGCCGGCCCTGAGCTGGGGTGATTATGTAGTATAACACAAAATAGGTGTGAAATCAAAGTTTTTTGTTTGTTTGTTTAAAGAATATCTAAATGGCCCTTTTCCTTCCAGAACTTTGCATGGAAAATCAAAGTTTTAATTCAGTGACAAAAATGTAAGAGGAGGCAACAGAGAAAAGTTCAATCAACTTTTAAAAGTTGATCAGTGTTGAAGGATCCTATTGTCCAACTGAGTCAGGCTCCTGAACATTCCACCAATCCATCTGGGCACAGTGTCATAAAATCTAGTTTGGTATAAAAGTCCTTCATGTCTGATCAGTTTCCTCACCCTCCTCCATGAAGAGATGTCTGGTCACCTGGCTCATATGCAAGAAGACTCTTACTGCAATGGTGCCGTCAGAACACTCTCGGTCTTGGTGTTCAGTTTTCCTAGTTTTCTATGTGCAGATCCCTGCCTGGTCCTTGGTCATAAATCCTTACTCCCCCAATTGCCCACACCAGCTAGGATTTGATCCCTACCCCTCTCTGCAACTGCAGGACCTCACATTTATTTGGCATGGATTTATGTACCAAACCAAATTTCTGATCAAGCTTTTAAGGCTAAAGAAGTTTAAAAATTCCAAAGCAAAACATTTCAAAAAGTCTTTCTCAGGAAATTTGTGTAGAATATACTTTCCCAAACCAAGCTGAGAAAGTTGTAATTCAGGGAAGAGGTGGGCCCTCACAGTGAAGCAACACCGGGTGTCCAAGGAAGGGAGTCAGCACAGATGAGGGTGGGGGTGGGGGTGGGGAAGGGAGTTGACATGAATGATTGAGTGTTGCAGCTTTTGATATGACTAACTGCATTCTGTCATCCACTGTCTCATGAACTCTAACGTGTGATTGAAATCTTCCATTGGGAAAAATAGGAGAAAGTTATTTTTGACAGAAATAACACTATAAGGAATAACAAACTTTCTGTGTAAGATTAATCTCAGGTCAGTAGGCAGGGTGGTGCATATTTTCTAGAACACAGAGCTCAGCATGGGGCAGGAAGGAATACAGTCAAGTATATTAGCCAATGCTTCCTAGAGTCAGATGCAGCAGGGTGTAAAATGTCTGTGGTGCACTAGAGACTCAAAGAATCCAGCCAGGGCCTGGATCCCATGCAGTGTTTCTCAGCATCCAGCTGGAGGACCAGAGCCCATGGCAATGTCTCCTACAAGGATCTGTATCAAGGATCTGCACCGAAAGGCCCAAAGGCCACTGCTGAAAACTGAAAGTCTGAACCGCCAGGGTGAAGGATCTGTGCCAGAAGGCTGAGGGGTCTGCACTGGAGCCAGGAAGCGATGCTCAAGTCAAAGACAGAGACCAGAAACCCCCAAAGAGAACAGCAGCCATCCCCAGCCTCAAGGAGGATCTGTTCTCTCCAAGGAGGAGAACAGCAGTTTGAATCAGGAAAACCTGCTGCAACAAAGCTTTTCCAGGGAAATCAGTGGCACGCAATCCTCCCCTTCTGTTCTCCTTTATGCCATTCCAACAACAATCCCCAGTTGGATCTTCCACTCCCAGAATCATGCTCACTCATTTCAGTGGGATGTCCTCACTCAAGCTATTAGTTAATCTACCACAGAAGGGGAATTTGGAACCAAACTGTACAGAATTGTAGGCTTCTTTCTTACAGTCAAAAAAAGATAATGATATGACCAGAGAAGAACTTTCAAAATACTAATGAAATGACAAGACTGATTATAACAAACCTTAACATTATCAACATGGTGAATCTAATCATCTAAATAGGATTTTATAGGTAAAGGTGGGAAACTATAATGATACAAAGATAATTTTAAAATTTTTAAATAGTAGATTTTAAGTTGAAAATTGAAATAAACTCTTGGGTTGGCATAATGAAGAGAAAGTCATCATATCAGTCAGTTTTATTCACTTTGAGCCAATACCTGAAGGGAAAGAAATTATAAGAAGGAAGATTTATGTCAGCTCAGAATTTTAAAGGTTTTGATTCACGGTTGCTTGGTTTTGAAGACAGAAACATCTTGATGGAGAGAGGCATGGCTAAGGAAAGCTGTTGACACAGTGGCAACCAGGCATCAGAGGGGGAAAAACCAGAGAGGAAAGGTCCAGGGACCAGATATGGGCCCCACACCCACCTCCCATGATCCACATCCTTCAGCCAGGCCCCATCTTCTATTTCCGTTACCTCTCAATACTGCCATCACATGGTGACTTCATCAATGAATTAATCTGCTGATGAGGCTAAAGCCTTCCCAATCCAGTCATCCCTGAAAACACCCACAGACATATACAGAAGTGTGCTTTACTAATTCCCTAAACATTTATTAAGCCAGCCATGTTAACATTAGAAAGCAACCACAATTGTGAATAGAGGCTCAGAATCTGGCCTGAACCCAAGATGCTCGCTGGACTCTCCACAGCCTCTAGAGGAAAGAAAAAAATTCTACCAAATCCAGAAGCCCCACCTGCCCAAGCAAGCAGGAAACTTGCTTTTTAAAAACTATTTCATTCATTTAACTGGAAGAAAAAAAATTATGGGAATTAGTAAATTGTCTTATATTTCTAAAGGAAAGAAATCAGTAGCAGGGTCTAATTAAATAATTCTAATTCATGTCTCATAGTTTTAAGTTTATTTTTCCATTTAATTGAGAATCAGAGAAGACATCACAGGACATTTCCAGTGAGTCAATTACACAGATATGTAACTTCAATATTAATTCAATAAAAATAAGTATGTCATTTGTCTAGTATTCAGATTAAACAAAATTAACCACTTGATCACATGGAGCAAAAACTAAGCTTCAACACTAAAAGACTAAAAAATGTACTTAAGAGATTTTCCTATACATGAAGCTGGTACAAAGATGATACGATTTTTAAAAAATAAATATAAAACAAAATACATGAGGAATATAGCACATGTCTATAATGGTAGAAAGCTAGGAGGCCAAGCAGGAAAATGCACTTTTGAGCTCAGTTTGGGCAACTCCATGACTTAGTGAGACCCTCAAATTCAGAAAAGGACCAGGAATGTAGCTAAGTGCAAAGACCCTTTATTCAGTCCCCAGAGCTTTAAGTGAGGGGAGAAAGAAGGAAGGAGATGGAGAGAGAAAGGAGGGAGAGAGAAAACGAAAGAAGAGTGAGGGAAGAAGGGAAGGGCAGAGAAAGAAAGGGAAGAAGAGATAGAGGGGACAAAGCAGCAAAAGCACAGAGAGGAAAGGAAGCCAAAGGGGCAACGTTGTATCATAATAAGCTTCTCTGCTGCCTTCCAACATTGATGATGCCATGGTAATTTGAAGACCACCTAGTACAAATCAAAAATGTGTATGTGGATACATAGAAATAAGCACAGAAAATCTGAAGAGATTATAGAATTACTGAAATGAATTGAAGCCAGGACCACTCAAGACAGGACTTTCAACATGTGTTCCTTCAAAAAGTTCTGGACTGGGAGCTCAACACAGGAAAACTTGCAGGCCCATCTTGCCACAATTCTGTACCACCCACGCATAAACACT
This sequence comes from Thryonomys swinderianus, assembly GCA_004025085.1. NCBI lineage: Eukaryota > Metazoa > Chordata > Mammalia > Rodentia > Thryonomyidae > Thryonomys > Thryonomys swinderianus. Next base: position 6,662 of record PVIC010021475.1, read on the forward strand.
CCAAAAAGTGAATGTGTGTGGCCTCCACTCCACCTTGCAGGGTATCATTAAAGCAGCTGTGATAAAGCTACTCCATTGTTCCCCCACCTCAAAGCTCCAGGAACAAGAACAAGATTGCAAATGCAGTTTCCACTGCTCCTTGCAGCTAAATACAACTGTAAACTCAAAAATCTACCAAGGGAGAGCTAAGAAAGGAAGAAGGGGAAAAACTGGCTTAGAAGGAGGAGCAACAGCAAAATAAGGCGTCCGGTGATCCCCACCTGTGAGAAAACAGTGACCCAGGTGTCCATGTCCTGATCCCAAAGGAAGTTCAGGTGGCCTTCTCCTTCGCAATTCAAACAGGACTCTCACCCAGGGCAGCAAGTGAGCCAGGCCACTGCCAAGGGGAGCACATATGATTGTCCTGTTTCTCTTCTCAATGCCTGACTCTCCTCTGGCCAGACTGCCATAGACTCCAGTGAGAGAATCACGCTTTGGACAACTCAGCGTGCGTGTGTGTGTGTGTGTGTGCGTGCGTGCGTGCGTGCGTGTGTGTGTGTGTGTGTGTGTGTGTGTGTGTGTGTAAGAAAGAAAGATCTGCACAAGGTTGGCCCCAAAGCAAGATGTCGCTGTTCTTTGCAGGATCTGCAATGTCCCTACTCCACCAAGAGACACCAAATATCCAGTCAGCACTGGCAGAGGAGCAGACACTCAGGAAAAGCCCACTCATCATGCCCAGCATCCCTGCAACCCTGCCCCAGCTAGTCATACCTGCCCTGCCAAGTGCTGTATGCCTCTCCAGGAGTCCCTGCTGGGAAAACTTGGGGATCCCAGCAGGTTAGAGGACCCAAGCAGTCAAAGGAGCACAAGAAAATTCTGCAAATTAAACTGACCCTGTAACCACAGTCCACAGGAGATGACAACAAAGTCTTGAGACCAGTTATAGAAAAATGACATATTACTTACAGGGGAAGACTAGAGCTGATGCCAGTAGAATTCTCATCTGAAATGACAGGTGGCAGAATTAAATAACACAGCATTTTACAATTACCAAAAGAAAGAAATGACAACACTTGAGAACCATGTAACTGTTGAATCTATTTCTTAGAGAAATAGAAAAGAGAAAGCATTCTCAGACAAAGGAAAACAGAATTTGTTACTAAAGATTCACAATTTAAAAAGATCTAAAAGAAATTCTTCAAACAGAAAGAAAGTGAATTGGAACCCATAAAAGAGGTGAAGGTAAAATGGAACACAAGAAATGCCTCACAAAACAAAGGCAAAAATGTTTCCAGTTCTATAAAACTATAGACTCAGGGATCCAAAATTCTGAACAAGAACTTAAGCTGGATAAATATGAATAAAACCACAGTGAGGAACCTCATAAACTCTGAGAGCCATTGATGAAAAAATACGAAAAAGCATCAGAGAAAAAAACACATTTCTACAAAGGAACAAAGATAAAATGAATGAATGCAAGGTTCTTTCCAGATGCAGTGTAAGTGAGAAGCAATGGAATGAATTCTCGAAACTGCCCAAAGAAGATAACTGCAAACAGCTTTTGATACAGGACAACAATCTTTCAAAATGAAGACTATTTTAAATTGGCAAAAGCCGAGTGAATTGATTGCTGATAGGCCTGCACTACATGTAATATTAAGAATGTTTTCTACACAAAAGGAAATGATAGTAGGTGTAAATTTGAATCTGTACAAAGGAATGAGTACGCTGAAAATTATAAATACATAAGAGAATAAGAGAAACATAACTTTCTCAGGTAGTAGTTTCATAAAAGTATAGTTCATGATTTAAAACAAAATAAAATTATGACGTATTGCTAATAACAGAAATAGTTGCATGGTATCACATTACTCACTTAACAGCTGGAAAAAAATACAGTGCACAGTTGTATAGTTCTAATGTGCAAAATGGTATGTCATAAACCTTAGAAAAGCCACTATAATTATACTGTAAAACAAAGTATAGCTCTTAAATTAAAGGTAGTGTTAAAAGAGGCTAACTAAATTTGGTCACTCAAAAAAGAACAAGAAGAAAATGGGAAAAGGTGAAGAGAACCCAGCAAATAATAATAAATAGTATTAAGGCAATCAGTTTAAATCCCAAGATGTTGATGATTTTATTAAATGTTAATAGCCCAAAATACCCTTTAAAGAAAGGACTTTTTGAATAGTCCAAACTATTTAAATTTACGACACTGATAAATTACAAATAAAAGATAGAAGAAGTCATAGCTTTCAAATATGAATCAGGAGAAGCCTGGGATGATTATATTAATATTGGGGAAAGTAAACATCACTACAAGGAGTACTAGTTAATCAATCTCTCTAAAATGATCTATATCTTTAATGCAACAACCATCAAAAATTTTGCAGGATGTTCTTATGGAAATTTACAAATTTTCTTAACAGTTGTTTGGGAAACCAAAGGAAATACCACAGACCAAATAATTTTGCAAAAGAAAAATAAAATGGGAGGGCTCATATCACCAGGTTTCTAGAATCAGTGAACATTGTGGATGTCAAGGCAGTAAGGAATTGGGGAGAGGGGAGATCAGCCTAGGAAACTACTCTGTAAAAAGCCAGACAGTAAATGTTTTACACTTTGGAAGCATTCAGGCTCTACCACAAGTACTCAAGCTATAAGGTTATATTCCAATTAAAATTTATTTGAAATATTGATGGGTTAGCTTTGGCCTGTTAGTACTAATATATAAACTACTAGTAAAAAATCAACAAAAGGAACTTGTTAAATTAATCCTATACCTAAGTATAAAACTGAAAACTGTATGTTAGAAAATAGGAAAAATCTACAACTCATGTTTCATGAAAATATGGACATATAGTATCAATGTTAAGAGAGACAAAAGTTATTTTAAATGATAAATCTGAAAACGTCACATTTAAGAACTCCTAATATATGATAAACACTATCAAACAATGAAAAAGCAAGCTATAGGTTTTGTGAAAATTGTATTTTTGATAAAGAATTTGTATTAAGAATATATAGAGCTGGGAGCGGTGGCTCACGCTTGTAATCCCAGCACTCAGGAGGCAGAGACAGGAGGATTGCTGAGTTCGAGGCTTTCCTGGGGTACATAGTGAGCTCAGAGCCAGCCTGAACTACAAAGCGAGACTCTGTCTCAAAAAAAAAAAAAAAAAATATATATATATATATATACAGTTCATTGAACTCATTAAGTAAACATTTTAAAGCAAATTACTTCACTAAAGAAGGCAAAAGAATACTTGAATATGTAAAAAGATTTTTAACATGTTTTATCATTCAGAGAATTCAGTTAAAAACACAATAAACTATTACCACCCACAGGACTTTTTAAAAATCCAAAACATAAATGTGGGTGTGAATACAGAGTGACTATTTTTTATACATAGCTGATTGCATACAAATGATGTGGTTACTTCAGAGAACATGTTGTGAGTTTGTTACAAAGCTAAATAGATACTCTTCTATGGTATCAAGGTTATAGTGCCCTCATAAATTAAGGTGGCCAGTAGTTGCTGCCTTCTGTTTTAAGAAGTATGTGTAGGCATCATACTTTTAATAAATGTACACTCAAAATTTTAGCCAATGTAATAAAAACCTACAACTTGTGGATGAACATTTATTTTGAATTTGCTAGTAATGCACAAACTGGAGCAAGCTTAAATAATCCCCAAACTGTAATGAGAAAAACAGAATGAAATGTAATATATATATATATATATATATATATATATAAACTGTATCAAGTTTATAATAAATGTGTGTTAACAAGCAACTAAAGGAAGTATGAAGTTCAATTTGTCACTTTGAATTTTCTTCTCTACATCCTGCTTTTCATTACATAAAAAGTATCTGTTGCACCAGAGTCAGAGTATTCCTTATTTTTTTGTTTTGTTTTGTTTTTGAGACAGGGTCTTGCTTTGTAGTTTAGGCTGGCCCTGAGCTCACTATGTAGCCCAAGCAAGCTGCCGCGAACTCAGCAATCCTCCTGTCTCTGCCTCCCGAATGCTGGGATGATATGCGTGAGCCACCACGCCCGGCACTGTGGTATGTGGAATTGATGGGTGGTGGGCGTGAGTCACCACGCCTAGCATTGTATGTAGTTACCGGGGATCGAACTCAGGACTTTGCGCTTGCGAGGCAGGCGCCGGAACCACTGAGCTAAATCTCCGGCCCATCCTTCTTTCTTTCTTTTTTTTTTTTTTTTGAAGCTTAGTTTTAGCCCTAAAATTTAGAACTGCTACAGTTTCCATGTTGAAATTCAATAGCTTATGTGAAAAAGCCCTGTCCACAAGGGGCTAGTGGACCTTTTAGAGGTGCGGGCAGGTAGGAGGGCTTTATTACGTCTTTGGGAATGTGACCGCAAAAGAGATTGTAGTACCTTAGTCTCTTCCTTCTCTTCTTTTGCTCACTGGCTCATGAGGTGAGTATTTTGTCACATCATACAGTCCTGCCAGGGTGTGCTGCATTGCCAGACTTGGGGCACTGGAAGGAGGACTTCAGAATGATGACACAAAATGAACTTTTCTCTTTATAAATTAATTACATCTGACATTTTGTTATAGTAATAAAAAGCCAAGTAACAGACGGTCCTTTTGGAATGAATGCATTATTTAGGACGTAAAAGGGAGACCTCTGGATTCTTTGTCACATGAGTATCTAGTTGTTTTAAAACCTCTTTGTTGACAAATGAGTCTTTACCCCATTGTATTGTATTGGTCACCTATGTAAACATTTTTTATTACCTGTCTACAGATATGTGTAGGTGAATATGCATGTATTTTCAGAATCTACAAAATTTTTTATTCTTAATAGGTATAATAAAAACTCAGGAAACTGTGAACATAAAATCTTGATTTATGTTTCCTTTCATCAATAATATGCTATCTTGATTACTACAGTCTTAGATTAAATTTTGGTACCATGGTACTATAGCTTTCTAAACCCTTCTAAGATTTCTGGCTGTTCTAAATCCATTACATTTCATAATACAGTTTCCACTTGGCTTAAAAATTTCCGGAAAAAAATCTCATAATTTTGATTGGTATCATAAGACATTAATAACTGAAGGTGGAATATGATTGCTACCTTAACGGTATTGATTCTTACAACCCATGAGCAGAGTGTATTTCTCCATTTATTTGGGTCTGTTGAGATTTTTTTCTCAGTAAGGCTTTAAAGCTTTTAGTAGAGTGGTAGTGCATATTTTGTCACATTTATTCATTTCTGATGACTTTTGTACTATTCACAAGGTAAGTTTTTAAAATCTCACATTTTATTCTTGACTAGCCTATAGAAAGACAACAGATTTTTATATAGGCAATGAATTCCAATAGTAAATTACTATGTCTTTTAATTATTTAATAGATTCATTGATATTTATTGTTTTTTTTTTTTTTGAGACAGCATCTTGCTTTGTAGTTCAGGCTGGCCCTGAGCTCACTATGTAGCCCAGGCAAGCCTTGAACTCAGCAATCCTCCTGTCTCTGCCTCACAAGTGCTGGAATTACAGGTGTGAGCCACCACGCCCAGCGATTCTTTGATATTTAAAAGTTAAGATTATGCTTCTGAACAAGGACAGTTTTACATTTTCCTCACTATTCTTCATGTTCCTTTTGCTTGTCTTATTGTAATGACTTCCTGGATGTGTCTGACAAAAATGTCTAGAAGGTATGTTCTTGCCTCAGTCCAGGTCTTAGACTGGAAGTCTGAACTATTTCAACATCACAAACAATATTCATTCAGTGCAGGGTTTCTAGAATCTACCTATTGGTTTGAAGATGCTTCCATATATTTCTAGTGTGTTCAAAGTTATAAGTAGAAATGGATTGTTATCTTTTTAATATTGAAAAGATGGATTATTTTCCATTTAATTTGTAATGTGATAAATTTATTTTCATGTATAAACCCAACTTTGAGTTCCTAGTTAAACTTCATTTGTTCATAGTCATTCTCATTTATACATATATCAATTTCATTTCTCTTTTTTTTGAGAGACAGGATCTTGCTTTGTAGTTCAGGTTGGCCCTGAGTTCACTATGTAGCCCAGGCAAACCTCAATGTCAGCAATCCTCCTGTCTCTGCCTCCCAATGCTGGGATTACAGGTATGAGCCACCATGCTCAGCAGTACATCATATTTTTATTGAACTTCAAAACATTATAGTCAGATATTATACTTTAACTTCAAAAAGGGTAATTTAATAGAGGCATGTATTCAAGCTTTAAATAGGGTTTAATTTGGCAATTACCTATATAAACAAATTATGCTGTTGGCATATGCATAACTTGAAGTATTAGAGAAACTAAATTGCTAGCCAAATTTCTCATAGGCAGGTTTTATATTCTTGTACTACCATAAAAATGATATTTAAAATTCAACTATGATATTTCCTATTTCATTATATGTATTTTTGTTTCACTTATTTTGAATCCTTAAGTGTTTTTGTTTTGATTAATCAGTCTCCATGATAATGAATACTTTCTTCAGCAATGATTGAATTCTTCTTGTGAAAATTTACTTTGTCATTCACATAGTCACAGCACCTTTCTCGTACTTGCAGTACACATAATTTTAATCCTTTACCTTTTGAAAATCTATGCTTTGATATCTAGAGTACTTCATGAAAACATTCAGTTGGGTATTGCTTTTGTTTAATCCTATTTCTTAACCCCCACTGTTTAATTGTGATATGTAGTGTATATTCTTTTAATTACCTCTGTGTTTGCATTTAATTCTGTCACCTTTTTGTTCAATTTGCAACAGGTGTATCTGATCTTCCCTTCTTTTTTTTCCTATAATTTTAGGTGATTGAACAATTTTTTGTGTGTTCCGATTCACTCCACTGTTGATTCTGATTCTGAATTCTGTTCATGGAGGTTGCTCAAATTTTCTGCACTCTTCATTAATTTGTCACAGAATAGATGCAAAAACTAGAGCTTCACAGAATTTTGAAAACCTCATGATAGATATTTTGAATAATAACTCACTCATACTTTTTCTCTTTTTGTACTTTTATTGCTACAGGTGTTATAAATCTCCTGGTTTGTTATTATTGTTCACTTGAACATATAATAGTTTTGAGATAATTAAAATATATGTAAATGGGCTGGGGATTTAGCTTAATTGGTACTGAGCCTACTTGGAAGCAAAAGGGCCTGAGTTCAATCCCTGGTACTGCAAAAATGAATGAATGAATGAATGAATGAGTGAGTGAATTTTTATATATATATACATGTATATATATTTTACATATATATGCAAAATAAAAATGTGATTCCTAGCTAACACCATTTCTACCCATCCTATATAGTTGTTTTAGAAGGCCTTATGTGGAAGATCTGCTTAAAGAATTGCTTTTGTCATTGTTTTTCTGGTCAGAGACATATTTATTTTACTTTGAGATTTGGAAAATGTTTTACTGGATAATGGATTTGACACTGATATACTACCTAAAGTCATGTTAAAATCCCTTTCCGAAAATATAATCCTCATTGCATCTAGATTTGTTGACTAATTTATGTCTAGGTGAAAAAATGATATTTTCTCCTGTGACTTTTATCCTCTTTTTAATTTAATAACAACTACAATGCATTTAAGTAATTTCCTTGTCATCCATGCCTCTCATGTCTTTCTCTTCCACTCATGCTCACAAGTCCACCTCATCTCCGAAGAGCTTGACACTTTTGCATTTTACCTCATTAAATTACATGATTATCTCAGCAATTTGGCTTTATGAATTAAGACTTGCTGGACTACCTGGTCTGTTTTCCCTGCACAAGATAGCACAAACTTTCTTGAACCTCCACCTCTTAGGAGGAAACAAACCTGCCTCTGCTTTAACCACAGCAGTGGTTGTGGCTGTGGCCACGAGCTGTAGGATATGGGCCTCTGTGCAGCGCAGCAGCTCCAGCAATGGGCTCTGAAATACCCACAAAGGTGCAGGCTCTTCGGTCAGCTCAATGACAGCAGCAGTGGGGGGAACCTAGGCACCCAGCAGCCCCTGGGGCAAATACCCCTAGCGGCTCTACAGTGAACAGTGTCCTAGTCTGTCCCCTCACCTGAGGAGTTCCCCTTTGTTTTCTCAAGTTCCTGCTTTGCTAGCTATGCACTAACACCATCCTCTGGAGACTCACTACCACAGCGTCAGACCCCCACAAATGCATTTGTCTTTTAAAATGTGATACTGGAAGGAGTTGGCTATGTGAATTTTTACAGTGGGAAGAGGCCACGACATCACTTCCAGAATAAGGAGACCCTCTGGGTCTGGTCCGTGCACTGGTAAAATTGTCACTTAAAGTATCTTCTGTGGTCATCGGGCATGGGAGCCTATGAGATTAAATTTCTGCTGCTGTTGACCATGAGGGTGGGGATTTTCACTATAAATCTAGTGGTATAGAGCTTCAGCTTTCCAAGAGGAGAAGGAGCTTGGAAATTGCATGTCCAATAAAGTGAACATAACTACCCCTACTGAATTGTATGCTTAAAAACAGTTAAGACGATATTTTTTTTTTTTTTTTTACAGACAGGGTCTCGCTTTGTAGTTCAGGCTGGCTCTGAGCTCACTATGTAGCCCAGGCAAGCCTCCAACTCAGCAATCCTCCTGCCTCTGCCTCCCGAGTGCTGGGATTACAGGCGTGAGCCACCACACCCGGCACTGTGGTGGGCATGAGTCTCCATGCCCAGCATTGCATGTGGTTTCTGGGGATCGAATTCAGGACGTTGCGCTTGCAAGGCAAGCACCGGAACCACTGAGCTAACCCTCCAGCCCAAGACAATAAATTTTATGTTAAGCATCAAATAAAGACAAACCGCAGAATGTTCTGGCTGTTTTCAACTATCCTAAAAACTAACAAAAAGAGAATAACAATTTCAGAGCTTTCAAATCAAGGTACAATTAGGAATTAAGGAATTGCTCAGAGAAGGCTAAGTGATATCTTATCAGCAAGGCTATGTAACTTGAAATCATGCTCAGAATTTAACATTAAAAGTTGCATAATTATGATGTTATTTGAATTTAAAGGATATTCAGGGTTCCAATATAACATTACAGTATTGATTGAAATGAAATGAGTGTCTGAGAATATGAGAAAGACATTTGGGAGGGGGGTAGAATTTTGATGAGTCTGAGATTGTAACAGCACCTCTGTACCCCAGAGATTACCTTGCTTCCCGCTGGGGGAAAGGGTTATCTGATTCTAAAGGGGATGATGAGTTCCCAGGAGTAGAGGCCTGCACCATCATCTATGTGGCAAGATGGGATCATTTATCATAATGGGCATCATGGCTGGTACAACAATCAGAAGGCTCTGACCCAGGGATCCCAGCAGAACAAGATTACTTCTTGAATTCCTGGTGATGAAATAGATGCTCATGGTCTCCTTATGGAAATATTGTTTAAGTTATGTAATCAGAAAAGGTGTAAGACTAAGAACCCAAAATCTGACCTGAGTACAAAATAAAGAGCCGCAGTTTCTTGTACATATTCCACAAAATCCCTTAAAAGGTTTTCCCCTGGGAAAACTGTGCTTTGCTTAGGATATATATGCCTTCTAAATATTCCTTCAAACCTCCTTATTTATAAAGATAAAACAACCTTGCAAAAAGGAAAGAAAGATATCTGCTTAGTCTAGAGATTATTCTATACGGACTCTCAAGTGACGCTGGAATCCCATCTAAACACCCAGGAATCCAAATTTTCACTGTATTTCATTGCTCAGAGTAAAAGTTTAAGGAATTGAGAAGAGAAATAAATTTGTTTCACACTGATCTCACAGTGAAATCAGGGAGGGTATAATCTGCCTATAACAAAAGATACCATCGACTGCAGGGAGACATCCCTTTCTGAGCCATGGAATGGATATCATCACAGTAAAAAGAACCTTTCAATGACCCCTAGAGCAAAAGAGTAAACTGTTACATACAAGGCTGTGGCAGATATTAGTACCAAAATTAAATACTTGAACCTCGCAGGAATCATGATTTACATCGCATCATTTTTTTTTTTAAGACAGGGTCTCGCTTTTGTAGTTCAGGCTGGCTCTGAGCTCACTCTGTAGCCCAGGCAAGCCTCCAGCTCAGCAATCCTCCTGCCTCTGCCTCCCAAGTGCTGGGATTACAGGCGTGAACCACCACAACAGGCACTGTGGTATGTGGTGTTGATTGCTGGTGCGCGTGATTCTCCATGCCCAGCATTGTATGTGGTTACCAGGGATTGAACTCAGGACCTTGTGCTTGTGAAGCAGGTGCTGGAACCACTGAGCTAACCCTCTGGCCCATCATCACATTATTTTTAACTGAAGTTTAACTTAATGTAAAAATCTTTTCAGAAAATGAAAAAAATTTTTTCAGAAAATGAAAAAACCTGAGAGAAGAATTCCAAACAGTTTAACTGAGTCCTCTGTAAACATGCAGCCATTGTGGCAGCTGAGGCTGGTCTTTCATCTGAAATGCAGGGAATCATTTTTCTGTGCTGCTTTGGTTGTGTTTCTTGACATCTGCAGACCGCGTGTTGATGTCCTTCTTTGTGCCTGCAGGTGAAAACAACTTTGCCTTCAAGACCTTGTGTATTCATTTGCTTTCAGGTGCTGTGACCTGATACCTACATCTTAAAGGAAGAAAGGTGTTTATTTTTTAAAAATTGAGTTTATTGGTACATATTAAGTATATGTTATTTTCACATTCACCACTGAGAACTTGTACCTGTACATTATATATTTTGATTCTTATTTTTTTTCCCATTTCTCCCTCCAGCCACTCCACACTCTATACATAAGCTTTGTTTCTGTTTTTTTTTTTTTCTTTTAAACATGTTCTTTCCCTTCTTGGCTCACTGTTTGGGGATATTCTGTCCATAGATAGCTGGCTTGGAGGCAGAAACATCATAGTGAAAGAACACATGGGGTAAAGCTTCTCACTTCACTGCCACCAAAAGAAAAAAGGAGGAGGCAACAGAAAGAATACACCCCTCCAGGTCATGCCTCTGGCAGATTACCTCCAGCCTGACTCGCCTCTTTCAACACATTCAGGAATTGAACTCATCAGTGTAAGAATCCTCTGATGAAAAGAGAGCCCCAATACCCAATCACCTTACAAAAACCCCACTTTGAAATATATGAGACTCTGGGAGGACATATTAGATTTAACTTACTATACTTTACATCAAGGACACATCCAAAAAATCTAAGTCTGCCCATGGGCTCTTGATTATCTTCAAATCTTTGATTAGTGTTTTAAAGTCCTCTGGCTTTCTCATATAATATGACCTAGTCATAGCTTTGGCATGCTTATACTCACATTCCCTTCCACACTGCTAAACAAAAGGGTCATTCTAGCACTTAGGTTGTTAAGGTTCCATCTAAGTCCCAGCCAGAACACAGGATCTGGACGATGTGGAGTTTCTGTCTCCTGGAAGGAATGCAGAAGGGGAAAAGGACAATGAGGTAGATTTGAGGCAGAGACTGGCTCCTACTCAGGATGGGGAACCAACATTCTGACTTATGGTATCTTTTACAAGCAACAAATGGCCAAAGAGAAAAAAACCAGAAACCAAGAGCATAGAGAAGATAGAATGCAGGAAAAAAATATATTTGGGCATCTGACAACAGAATTACCCAACAATGTTCTTTTTTACACTAAAAGAAAATTAGTGATAGATACTAATGCTTGGAAATTTCTATTTCTAGTCTTTTTAACGTTCCTTGCACATAAAACTCAAGGGGACCTTTTCTATTATGCTGTGTACCCCAAGTGAATTTAGTAGGCCATATTTACCTCAGTAGGCTCACTCAGCTGACACATAAATAGTCCTTAGTAGTATAAATGAGCTTCTATAACCATCTCTCATGCACTCTGTGAAGAACATTCATTGTACAGTATCAGAAAATACTTTGACAATAAGCTCCTTATTAATTTGAAATTTATTGATGAGAAATCCAAAATTAGTGAATTTTATGTTACCTTGTATTGAGTCTTGACTATCACTTTCTTTTTTTTCTTTTTAACACATTAATCTGCAGTAGCTCCAAAGGAGCCCCCTGAAGATTTTCTGAGTCTGTGAACTGGCTAGGTGATACACTAACCGTCCCCTGTATCCTGCCAGCTGGGCCATGTCAGTCTGCTGGCATGAGGGCAATGTTAAACTGACTGAAATCCTTCTCAGGCTTAGAGGAATGCAGACTGATAAAGGTCCATAAATTACAGGCTGATCACATGCCTTCAATTTGGGCTTTCTCCAGCCCAGCATTTTGGTCTATCCCATCTCCAGTTGGCCTGGCTTGGTACATTGCCTAAAAACAAGGGCTGGGTATCCAGCCTGCCAAGCTGAATACCATTTCCATTTTGGATGAGCAATTCAAATTTAATACTACTCTAAATCTTTCAGAATCATTTGTAAAGATATCCTGACTTTCTGTAAACCTAAGTAATTCTGAATATAGTTCCCTGCTTATTGTAGATAATAAATGTTGATTGATTTTATTTCTATTAATGTTGGTTAGGTGATCTACTTTAAGCCTACCTGGTGAAAACACCAAATTTATTTAGCTGAGTAAAATATTAACAAGATGATTTAAGTAAAGAATTCAGGCACAGAGAGGTCTCAGGTCGATTCCAGGTGCCCTTCACAGTGTGGAGAACTGAAGCCTGCCGACTGGCCCCTGCTCCACCCCAGGGCCACGAGGGGAGGACTCAGGTACAGACCCTGGGCAACATTCGCAGTGCAGAGGTCTGAGGCCTGCCAACCAGCTCCTGCTCCACCCTGGAGCTGCACGGAGAGGACTCAGATACAGACCCTGGGTGTAATTCCAGTGCAGAGGACAGAGGCCTGCTGGCCAATTCCCACTCCACCCCAGAGCTGCGTTGTCAGGACCCAGGGCCGAGAGGAGCTGAAGCCATTTCCTGTGACCCTCCACACTAGAGCTGTGTTGAAGGACCAGGCAAGATTTTTTTAAAAAAGAGAATCTAGCTTCTGTTTGCAGTCTACACCTAGATCCCTCTGATTCACCTCTTGTCCCCACATCCTCTACTATCCTCCTGTCAGAACCTATACCCAGAAGTAAAAGACTCTTAGGCTGCCCTATTTCTTCTGTACTATTATAAGAAGGTGAGCAAAGTCTCCCATGGTCTTATAGCATACAGTTGGTACAGTTTTATTTATGCCCTTTTATCCACTGTTACCTGCTGGCATATATGAGGTTCTTGGGTCTAGGTGATCTTCATAAATTGGCTAACCCTATTTCACTCTCCTCCTGTCTACCTCTCTCCCTGATTTCCCTGTGAGCTTTTATTCCCAAAGGGTTCTGAGGGTACATTTATGATCTACATGCTGCATGCACATTGCTGATCAATTCTAAATTTTGGCATATGGAACCAAGATAACTCAAGAGCTCAAAGTCTTCAGAATAGAAATTAACCAAACGTTTCATTTTATTTACTGTGTTTAATGCTGATATTGGCACTGATTTTATTATGATAACAAAGATGATGTGATTGTTCTGCTCAAATATCTCCCATGATGTGTTAGAACTGAGAACTCTCAAGGGTCATTACAGATTCAAGGAGGACACCCCAGGAAGGTGCCACATCCAGAGGGCCCCAGATAATAGAAAGAAAGAGACCTGCAACAAACATTGCCCTGTAATCAGGCAAAGAATAACACAAATACCATTAGTAACAACAAAAGAGTAGAAATGAGAAAATATACAAAAAAAAAAACAGACATAAAGATCACCACCACAGGGACATTCAGAGAAAAGGGAAATAAGGCAAAATGAAACTCAAACACCAGGACACTTCAAGATGGTAACTAAAGCAGATCTAGTAAAATGGAAATCAGAACTCATCTCTGAGATCAAAACAGAGATACTGTCCATAGTGAAAAACATCATTAAAGAAGAGATCAGTGAGATGATAGAATCCAAGATAGCAGAAGCAATGGAACCTTTTAAACAGCTTCAAGCAGAGCTCCAGGGGATAATGAAGGAGAACAAAAGCTTGTGAAGTAGGATGAATGACACAGAGAACCGAATCTCAGATCTAGAGGACAGCATAGCAGCCAATGGGAATGAAAGATATAATCTATGGAAAAAGACAAGGGAACATGAGAAAGCAATCCAACAGCTTCTAGATGATTCAAAGAAAAATAATATAAGACTTATTAGAGTCACTGAGGAAGCAGGAGACAGTGTAAAAGATCTTTAAAAAACTATTGTCAGAGATAACAACAGAAAACTTCACAGGAAAAGAAATGGACATACAGATAAATGAGACCTACAGGACTCCAAAAGGCCATGACATAAAAATATCTACAACTCGGGCTGCAGATTAAGCTAAGTGGTTCTGGTGCCTGCCTTGCATGCACAAGATCCTGAGTTCAATCCCAGTAACTCACTCCCACGAACAATCAATACTACATACCACAGTGCCGGGTGTGGTGGCTCACGCCTGTAATCCCAGCACTTGGGAGGCAGAGACAGGAGGATTGCTGAGTTCAAGGCTTGCCTGGGCTACACAGTGAGCTCAGGGCCAGCCTGAACTACAAAGCAAGACCTTGTCTCAAAAAAGAAAAATATCTACACCTAGACATATAAATACCAAGGTTCTAGATGGACAAAAAAAGAATAAAATACTGAAAATAGTGAGAGAAAAGAAGAAAATCACCTACAAAGGAAGCCCATTAGGATCACAGCAGACTTTTCAGCACAAACACTCAACACGAGGAGAGGGTGGAGAGAAGTCTTTCAAGCATTGCAGGAAAACAACCTCCAACCTAGACTGTTCTATCCTGGAAAACTATCTTTCAGAATAGACGGGGATATAAGATACTTCCATAATAAAGAACACCTGAAAAACTTCACAAATATGAAACCTGCACTCCAAACATTCTAAAGAACATCTTGGAAAAAAAAAAAAAACACAGAAAATTCCATACCCCAAAGACCCAGGAAAGTGAACTCACTGGGGCAGGCAAGAAACTTAATAGAAAAAGGGAAAAGCAGGGAAGAAAAGAACCAAGAGCAGGAAAACATGGCAGCTCTGAATATGTCCATATCAGTCATAACCATTAATGTCAATGGTCTCAACGGGCCGATTAAAAGACACACACCACCAGATTGGATCAAGAAGCAAGATCCTACAATCTGCTGCATACAGGAAACACACCTAATTCAGAAGGAAACCCATAGACTGAAAATAAAGAGTTGGAAAACAATCCTCCATGCCATAGAAATTGGCAAAAAAAAGCAGGAGTGGCTGTCATGTTTGCAGATAAAATAGATTTGAAACACAAACTGATTAAAAAAGATAAAGAAGGTCACTATATTCTCATACAGGGAACAATCCAAGAGAAAGAAATAACAATGATAAATATTTATGCACCAAACTCTAATGTACCCAACTACATAAAACAAACATTAGTGTACATGAAAAGCCAGATAACCATAAATTCAGTAGTAATAGGGGATTTTAATACTCCACTATCACAAATTGACAGGTCAACTGGACAAAGAGTCAACAAAGAAATACTTAAGCTAAATCAAACTTTTGAGCAAATGGACTTAATAGATGCCTACAGAATATTTCATGCTACAAAGCCAGAGTATACCTTCTTCTCAGCTGCTCATGGATCATTCTCCAAAATAGATCACATTCTAGTTCACATAACAGGCTTAAATAAATGCAAAGGAATCAAAATTATCCCCTGCATACTATCAGACCATAATGCCCTAAAAGTGGAGCTGAATAGCAGAAGAAATTCCAAGATCTTAACAAATACATGGAAATTGCACAACACTCTGTTGACCAAACAATGGGCCACAAAAGAAATTAAAGAAGAAATTAAACATTTTCTACAACTAAATGACAAAGCCAGTACAACATACAGTAACTTATGGGACACAATGAAAGCTGTTCTATGAGGGAAATTCATAGCAATGAATGCCTACACTCAGAAAATAGAGCAAACTGAAGTAAACAATCTAATAATGAGCCTCAGACAATTAGAAAAAGAGGAGCAAGACAAACCCAATGCACATACTAGGGAGGAAATTATAAGGAACAGAGCAGAAATTAATGCAATGGAGACAATGAGAACAATAAAAACAATCAATGAATCAAAGAGTTGGTTGTTTGAAGGGATAAATAAAATTGACAGACCCTTAGCCAACCTTATCAAACAAAGGAAGAAAAAGCTCAAATCCATGTTATAAGGAACGAAATAGGGAAATCAGCACAGGTCCACAGGAAGTCCAAAGAATAATAAGCAGGTACTTTGAAAATCTTTACTTCAAGAAGATGGGAAATCTAGAAGAAATGGATAGATTCCTACACACATATGAAATTTCAAAGCTGGATGAAGAGGATATAAAAATGCTAAACAACCCGATAGCAATCTGGGAAACTGAAAATGTAATAAAAAACCTACCAACAAAGAAAAGCCCTGGTCCTGATGGCTTCACTGCTGAATTCTACAAAACTTGTTAAAGAAGAGTTAATACCAGTACTTCTCAATCTCTTTAATGAAATCGAAAGGGAAGCAGTACTCTCCAAATCATTACTTGAAGCAACCATCACCTTGATTCCAAAGGCAGGGAAAGAGCCCACCAAAAAAGAAAACTACAGGCCAATCTCTCTAATGAACATTGATGCAAAAATCCTCAATAAAATACTGGCAAACAGAATACAGAGAGTCATCAAGAAAATCATACACCCTGATCAAGTCGGATTTATCCCAGGGATGCAAGGCTGGTTCAACATACATAAATCAATCAATGTAATACACTATATTAACAGATTCAAGGACAAAAACCATATGATTATCTCAATAGATGCAGAAAAAACATTTGACAAAATCCAACACCCATTCATGATCAAAACCCTACAGAGAACTGGAATCGATGGACTTTATCTCAATTTAATACAAGCTATTTATGAGAAACCAACAGCCAGCAGCATACCTAATAGGCAAAAACTGAAACCTTTTACACTAAGATCAGGAACGAGACAAAAATGCCCGCTGTCACCACTTTTGTTCAATATAATGCTGGAAACATTAGCCATAGCAATCAGGAAGGACAAAGATATAAAAGGAATAAAGATCAGAAAGGAAAAAGTTAAACTGTCATTATTTGCTGATGATATAATACTCATTTAAAGGATCCTAAACACTCAACCAAAAGACTGCTAGACTTAATTACCAAATTTAGTGGTGTAGCTGTATTCAAGGCTAATGCTCAAAAATCAATAGACTTTTCTACACAAACAATAGACTCACTGAAAGACAAGATGTGCAGTCAATCCCTTTCACAGTAGCACCCAGAAAAATGAAATATTTAGGAATCAACCTAACAAAGGAAGTGAAAGACCTCTACTCTGAAAACTATAGTGTTATGAAAAATGAGATAGAAAAGGAGATCAGAAAGTGGAAAGACATCCCTTGTTCCTGGGTAGGGAGAACCAACATCGTCAAAATGGCTCTATTCCCACAACTACTATACAGATTCAGTGCAACTCCAGTTGAAATTCCAATGGTATACTTCACAGAACTAGAGAGAGTAATACAAAAATTCATCTGGAAACATAAGAAACCTAGAATAGCAAAAGTAGTTATGACATGGCAGGGGGTATTACAATCCCCAATTTAAAACTCTACTATAAAGCCACTGTGATTAAAAACTGCATGGTACTGGCAAAGTAACACACCTGAGGACCAGTGGAATAGATTGGAAGATTCAGAAAGAACCCCGGACACACTAAGCCACCTTATCTTTGACAAAGGAGCCAAACATCCTCAATGGAGGAAAGAGCCTCTTTAACAAATGGTGCTGGGAAAACTGGGCTTTAACCTGCCAAAAACTAAAGCCAGACCTATCTCTTTTGCCATGTACGAAACTAAATTCACAATGGATTTGAGGTTTAAACATTAAAACAGAAACAATAAGCCTGCTGGAAAACATGTTAGGTAAAACTTGGAGACATTGGCTTAGGCAGAGACTTTATGAATAAAACCTCTATAGCACAAGAACTAGCAGAAAGAATCAACAAATGAGACCTCATCCAACTGAAAAGCTTTTGCACAGCAAAAGAAGTCACTGGCATTGCTAGAAGACAACCAACAACATGGGAAAAAATCTTTACTAGCTGTTTATCTGATAAAGGGCTATTATCCACAATATATAAAGAATTTAAAAAGATCAGCCTCCCCAAGTTGAAAGACCCAATTCAAAAATGGGCATCTGACATGAACAGACACATCTCAGAGGGAGAAGTCAAAGCAGCTAAGAAGACTGAGATTTCATCTCACTCCACAAAGAATGGCCGCTATCACAAAATCAACCAACAATAAATGCTGGTGAGGCTGTGGGGAGAAGGAACCCTTCTCCACTGTTGGCGGGATTTCAGAATGGAACAACCATTGTGGAAATCTGTGTGGAGATTTCTCAGAAAACTAGGACTAGTTTGACCCTGGGGTCCTATTTGACCGTGGTATGCCCCTGCTAGGAATATACCCAAAGCAATTTAAGAAATCACATTGGAAAGACAGATGTGCACCCTTGTTCATTGCAGCTCAGTTCGTGATAGCCCAGTCTTGGAAACAATCCAAATGCCCATCAACTGGAGACTGGATAAAGAACATGTGTTTTTTTTTTTTTATAAAATGGAGTATTTTCTGCCATAATGTATGACAAGATTGATTCATTTATGTGCGAATGGATACCCCTTGAGGACACACTAATAAGTGAAATAAATAGGCCACATATATGACACTACCAGATCTTTTCTTTGATATGAGCACCTGTAGATGCAAATGAGTTCTAGAAACTATGTCAGTTTTTGTAGAATGGGAAATTTCCAAAGGAAATGTGGTTTGGGAATGTAATAAGGGGAAGGAATAAGTATGATTCTGAAAGAAAATAGAAGAGCATGTATATAGGGGGTGGGTAGGTGTGGGTGGGTAGGGATATGGGTAAAAATAAGAATTAATTTGTCATATATTGGTACAAATTCCCTAACGTTATGTGTGATTATGAAATGTATATAAAATGTACCAATAAAGAATTCAATTAAAAATATAATTCGGTTACTACAAGACTATCCCTCAAGAACCAAACTATACAGACTAGATACTTATTTCACAAAGTTGATGTCAAAAACCCTACACATGTGTGTTTAGTAATCACTTGGGCAGATAGATCCTCAACATTAGCATCCACAGTCCATGAAAGAAAGGCTATGGGTTTTGTGACCTTAGCTGTTGTGACCTTTAATTCAAAAGCAGAGCCTCAGACACCATCTCTAGAAATTTTTGAATCTAAATGAGCTGAAATACCAATGTATTGACCATTCTTCTTCTAAGACTCAAAATCAATAAACTCTCCAGATCTAATAGTTTGAGGGAGAGAACTGTTTAATCATTCATTCACAAAAATAAGGGCACATGTAGTTATGGTTGTGAGTGAACTAAAAGGTAAGTAAATCAACACTGTCCATCATCCTGAGGATTGCCTACAAAATTGAGAAAAACAAATGCAAGGTTGAAGACAATATCTAAACTTATTTAGCAAAACATTCTGCCTTGCCACAGAACTGTAGTGCATAGCAACAGAAAATAATCCATATTGAGTTCCCTATATTTTGTCATCCTTTTTACTACCATGGCACTGACTATGTGTCAGAGGGATACAGGATTACTGGAAGACAAGAAATAAATAAAAAATTTAAGTTTAGGGCCGGAGGGTTAGCTCAGTGGTTCCAGTGCCTGCCTCACAAGCACAAGGTCCTGAGTTCAATCCCCAGAAACCACATACAATGCTGGGCATGGAGACTCACGCCCACCAACAATCAATACCACATACCACAGTGCCAGATGTGGTGGCTCACACCTGTAATCCCAGCACTTGAGAGGCAGAGACAGGAGGATTGCTGAGTTTGAAGCTTGCCTAGGCTACATAGTGAGCTCACAGCCAGTCCAAACTACAAAGCGAGACCCTGTGTCAAAAAAAAAAAAAATGAAGTTCAAAACATAGTAATATTTAAACTATCACCAAAATCCATGAAATACTCTGAAAGAATCAGTCTTGCCAGGATCTGGGGAGAGTGAAGGATGAACAAGTGGAGAACAGAAAATTTAGAGTAGTACAACAGTGAATATATCCAGTTATACATTTGTCAAAATCTATAGAATGGCCAAGTGTAGTGTCTCACTTGTGTAATCCTAGCACTCAGATGGCAGATATAGGAGGATTGCTGAGTTTGAGGCTTTTCTGGGCTGCATAGTGAGCTCAGGGACAGCCTGAACTACAAAGCAAGACCGTGTCTCTAAAAAAAAAAAACTATAGAATGCACAGAACTAATAATTCATCTTAAATAATGAACTTTGGGTAGTGATAATATGTCAGTACAGGTTCACTGTGTAACAAATGTTCCCTTCTCATGGTAAATGTTTTAGCAAAGTAGGTTGCACCTATGTGAAAGTGACAGGTATATGGAGATTCCCTGTACCTTCCAAAACATTTTTTTTAATTTGCACACTTATACATGAAACTTAAAACAGAAGAAGAAAGTAAAGGAAGTAAAAATGTAAAAATGGAAAGAGAAAAGTCAGTCCACAAGTCAGTTAAATACCATATTATTCCATTCTACAATCTTCTTAGAAAGGCAAGCTGCAAAGACAGAAAACATATGAATAGGTGATAGAAATTAGAGTCTTGAGAATGAAGGACTATCTTCACAGTCTTCGGGCATAAAAATTTTGGGGGATCAGAAAACTGCTTTAATTTTTATTATTATGTTAAGTTACATGGGTGTGGATACTTGTCAAAACTCAGTAAGGATGGTTATTTTTACCCTGTGTAAATAATACCATATATATTTTAATAGAAATACAAAGGAGGGACAGAAAGTGATCATTAGAGTGTAGACGTACTCCTATACTTCTGTTTCCAGTGAGTCCACTGACCTCATCCATCTAAACGTGATATGCACAGGGAGGAGGTTATTCATTGAAATTCAGAACTTGAAGGTCTCAGTGATCAAACATCTCAACTCCTTGTTATAAAACACATTGGGTCTGGACCGGGATCTGGATCAGCGGAGGACTCACTTGTTGCAGTGCCCTACCAGTGGCTCTCCTTGCTAGTTTATTTGTCCCCATCCAGCAGCTGGTGGGTTGTAACAAGTACAGTCATGTCCCTCCTTTCTGCAAACTTATCAGAGTCTTTTCATCTCAACTGGAATAAAACATAAAAGCCATCTGTTTTTTGTTTTGTTTTGTTTTTGTTTTTGTTTTGTTTTGTTTTGTTTTGTTTTGTTTTGTTTGAGACAGGGTCTCGCTTTGTAGTTCAGTCTGGCTCTGAGCTCACTATGTAGTCCAGGCAAGCGTGGAACTCAGCAATCCTCCTGTTTCTGCCTCCCGAGTGCTGGGATTACAGGCGTGAGCCACCACGCTTGGCACTGTGGTATGTGGTATGTGGTATGTGGTATTGATGGCTGGTGGGCATGAGTCATCATGCCCAGCATTGTATGTGGTTACCGGGGATAGAACTCAGGACCTTACGCTTGTGAGGCAGGCGCCGGAACCACTGAGCCTAATCCTCTGGCCCCAAAAGCCATCTTTTTTTTTTTAAATGGTCTTTCATTACTACACCCACTTGTGTTTCTTGAACCTCACTTCCACCAACTCTTTCCCTCACTCCTTCTACTCCAAGGTCCTTGGACTTACTGCTGTTCCTCCATCTCTTTATTTCTATCTCTGGCTCCTCTCCTAGAATTCTCCACTCCTGACATTACCATGACCCTCTAGTTCTCATTCCCTCTGAGTCGTCATTCCAGTTTTACCTGGACAATTAGACAGTGCTCTTTAAATGGCATTCCTTCCTTTCCCATGAATTCTATCTCCCTAGAATCGATCAGGATCTAATATACTATAAGTTTTTATGGAGTATTTCCTTATTGCCAGGTTACGCCCCCAGAAATATAAGCTCTTTGGAAGTCAGGCAATGAATAAGAGTTTTTCAAAGACAGCAGAAGTATGGTTTAATCAATGGCCATAACTGGCTGCCAACCAGTTTCCCAACCACACCTGCACAGCCTTAGCCCTTAAATACTATACACAGGGAGTGCACTTGGTTCCAATT